>JARWLF010000139.1:0-28428 GCA_029853055.1 Scenedesmus sp. KT-U | reverse complement strand
GGTTGTCTTGTTGTGCAGGAGTCTCTGCGTATTCGGCCACCGGTAGGTCTTCTTGCGCGCTGGGGTCCCGAAGGCACCTCACTGGGTGGTTACGATACCAGCAACAAGGTCCTGCTTGTTTCCCCCTTCGTTCAGCACATGGATCCAGATGTTTGGGGTCCAGATGCTGCCGTTTTTCGGCCAGAGCGGTGGATGGAAGAAGACGGTCTGGCACAGCATGTCCATCCGTACTCGTACATGCCGTTTAGTCGCGGCCCGCGGGACTGCATTGGCTCTCGATTCGCGTTGCTGGAGGCGAAGACAATCCTAGCGATGGTGCTCCGGGAGTTTCAGTTTGAGTATGCTGGTGAGAAGCCTGAGGAGGTGATGATGAGTGTCACCGCCCATCCGAAGTTTGGTGTGCCGCTGAGGGTCAAGCGCAGGCGAGGGGTTGTGTCCTCAGACAAGGCAGTGGCTGGAGCAGTAGCCACTCTGTAATTTTAGGCTATCACATGGCCAACACAGATTCATTGGGGCTATCATATGGCTGACACAGACTTGATTCAGTCATCTAGAGTTGACCGCTTAGGCATCCCATGACCCTAAGCATGGCTCAGTAAGTATCACCGAGGGTGTTGCTCTGCAAATGCCAGTCCATACTGGTTCTTTGTCTCAATAACTACGCGGCCAATGGTGATAGCTTGATATCAAAGCCTGTAGCCTTGACAGATGAGGAATGTCAACTGCTTGTGTGTCAGTGGCATGCTTAAGGTTGTGCAGGCTCTCAAGATCAGTCTTGCCCTGATCAGATTGATGTTGCAGCAAGTTGCCGCAATCATCTTTGCTGCAGCAGGTAATTGGTGCCCAAGGTAAATCAAGATCTTTACATGGGGGGTGCGTCTCAAACTGATCAAACTTCAGGTTTGATTGAGTGCTTGTGTCATGGCAGTTTGTGGTTGCTGGTTTCGCAGCCTCGCTGGTAGCTTGCGGCGAAGCCCGACGAGTGATTTGTGTCTGAGCGCATGGGCTACTACTAGTAGTCTCAGCAGCGTGAGAAGCTGCACGGGCAGATGGTTGAAGCGTTGCTGCGGTAGAAGCAAGCAAGGACATTGGACAGGATGATGTAACGCACAGACACGCGATACTGACAGGCATGATATCCTCTTTGATACTAGTTGACGCTAGTTGACTGAGGTATATACCTCATATATTTATGTGAGGCAGCTGTTCTGTTGTATATCATATTTTGATGAGCATCTACCATTGCTTGCACTCAGGCGGCCTTCATTGAACTCGAGTTTGTGGCCGTTGCTTACGCTCTATCTTGTGTCTATGTAATCTCATGTGTTGCTTCTGCCGTTTGCTGCCTCAAGCAGCGCTGCTAGCAACAATAGCCCAGCTTCTGCCACTTGCTGGGCTCAGCAGTAATGGCATAGTCCAGCGTTGAAAATCCTGTTGGCATTCTGTATTTGTGTTACATCCATATGCATGCTGATCATCAAGGCTTTGCAACAAGGTTATGGGATTAGTGATGTAAAGTGCTTGTGTAGGCACTCTCTTCGCTGCTGATGGTGTTCGCGGTATCACTATGATGCTGATCAGCATTGACCACTGAGTGCACCAGCTGATTTGCTTTGCTGATTGGCAGCTTGATGTTGCATTTGTGCTGTCGACATGGCTGTAGTATGCAGGTGTGTTGAGACAAGACAAGGATCTTGACCTTGCATGGGGTACACCATCGCAAGCACAACAGCACAAAGAACAGTCTGTCCGACGAGTCGTTGATGTTGTCTCCAGATACTATTGGCATGCTGTTGCGGGTTGCCAGGGCATAATGTGCTACGCTACCTTATCAACCAGAAGCAGACCGTCTGTCCTGATCATTGGTCATCAGTGGATCAGTGCCAGATGATTGCATCACACATGTCTGATACGTTAAGCGGGTCTGTCAGCCCCCATTGCATGCCCTGGAGCATTTGTAAGCAGCTTGTCATGCTGCATGACCTGTATGTGTTTGCATCTGGCTCTTCAGCTCAGATCTGGCATCTAGCATATGCTGACACTGTGGTTGTAACTTTCTCTCTGAGGCACCATGAACCTCTTGTCTCAGTTGACTCGTAATGTCTGGCTTTCCTGGCCTCAGGGCACGTACAAAGGCACAAGGGATCACAATTGCCCACTCCGGGCTGCAGCTGCTGTCCAGAATTTGTCCGTGCATGAGATCGATCGCGTGCAGAACCAGGGGTGCAAAAGTAGTTCATCAATGGCTTGTGTAAGCTACATGAGGAAATAACGTCTATGCAATGTAGCAACATGAAAAGATCGCGCTTATGCCAGAACTAAACAACACGGTCAAGTCATATTTGTAGTGGGTCCAGCTGAGGGCTTGCATCAAGCTGCACCTGCAGTGAATAGTAGAATCGGCAGTACTTGGATGTTTTAGGAAACTTGGTGGTTCCATCCAGCAGCTGCCCTTGCTTCCACCATGGACTGGCGGGTACGGGTGAATGGTGTAGATGGGGGTGCATTTCCTGCGGTCGGAGTTGACCTGCTTATTCACTATTTGAACTTACTGGGGTACATGGCTGCGTTCTGCGTTTCGTGTGTTGCAGACCCGTCACTTGGTGTTCGTAGCAGCGTCCACATCAGTTGTCTTTGCCCTTTTCACTGTTGTCAAGGGACAGCACAAAAGCACATACGAGCCAGATGGCAGCATCGGTGAGTATCGAGATCTGCCTAAAGGCGGCAATATCTTGAGATGTTTGCTGCCGAATTAGGGGATCATGCCAGTGCCCCTGATGACTGATGCCTGCTTCTGTCATGCTGATCAAGTGCAAAGATGTCCTGCATCTGTGTGACACATATCATGCTTCAGTCTTACTTTGCTGGCGTTGTTTTGGCACCCTTTTGGCAAAAACTCAGTTCAGGTCACATCCAAGTGCAATATGGTAGCCAGGATGCATACTGACTCGTGTGACACCATGCAGGTGAACAATACACCAAGGTGGTTGCCAGCTACAACCTTGGGGACCCTCACTTGACAACATGGACCAACATCACGCAGAGTGACTTTAGACAGGCCTTGCTGCCTCAGTTTCAAGCTGATGTGCCAGCCAGCACTGCATCATGGGTGCAAGCAAACACAGCTGACCTCGCTTTCCAACTCAGGTATGTCCCTTCACAAACGACCAGCGTTTGATGTTGCAGACAGGTCATGATGTAAACTGATCCCTTCTGCATGATACCACAGATATGGTGAAGATTGTCCCGCACAGCACTTGTTGGTCATCTCAGCAGAAGTAGACCGGTCTAAGCAGTCATGTGTCTCCTGACAGTGAACTGCTTTGGGTGGGTTGTAACTGATTGCTGCTCTCTGACTCTGATAGGCTGATCTTATCAGGCACCGTTGCAAATTTGGTGCGGCTAGACAGTTTGTACTGGGAGTTGGCTAGGCCAGTCACAGGCGCTTTCCCTGGCGCAGTTGCAGATGTGAGTACAGCTTTGTAAACATGAAGTCTTGCTACACATGTTTGTTCCACCACAGCTGCTGCTGATGCCAACTTGAGCCTGCATCTTGAGTCTGCTTGCTGGCACATCATCAGCCTGGGTATGATGCGCTGCACATGCGTCTTGCAAACCATGGCTGCCCAACAGCTTCTGCTGTCGCCTGCTATGCAGATTGCTGTTGCTGCTGTCGGCAACATCACAGACAGCAGTGTTAGGTTGAACAAGACCGTCAGTCTCAACATCAGCCTGACCTACACAGGCTACCCATCAGCAGAGTTGCCACACTCAGTTGACTCTAGCAGCATCATAGTGGTCTTGAAGGTAGACACAGTTCAAACACTGGTGTTGGAAACCCTGCCTACTTCCTGGATTGACATGCAGCACTCTTGTACTTCTTGTATCCACTGCATATCTGCTGAATCTTTCAGTTTTTTGAACCCCTGTCAACAAAACTTTCTTTGGTGACTCATGACGGCTATGGTTGTGCTTGGCAAACCAGGCACAGTTGATGACTGTATTGCTGCTTTGCAGGACTATCTGGCTGCAAACCCAACATCTGTATCATCGAATGCAGCAGCCTTTATCAAAAACATCACAGGGGCACAAGGGCTGACACAACGAACCACAAATGCCACGCTGAGTTATGTTGTGCCCAGTGGTCAGAAGGTATGCATGCTAACTCGATGGATTACAGCATGTTCAAGATGAACCCAGGCGAGCTGTATACTGCACCATCTCAAACGAGCTGTACACTGCACCATCTTAAGCTTGTTTGTTGCTGGGTTGCTGCATAGTGTACTGCTGCGCCACTGCACCTGCTGCTGCCTGCTGTAGGAGCGTGCCATCACATACCAACCCTTGATAGATGAGCTCATCACAGTTAGCAACAAGTCTGCAGATGCCCATGCCAGTAGCAGTAGCGGTCTGCCCACTGATGTCATTGGTAGCTACACACAGGAGATTCCCTGGCAGCTGACCAGTCTGAGGACGGAGGATGTCAGCTTATTACATGTTGGTGAGCATCATGCCAGTCCTGCGACAAACTGATATGTAAGTCTGATCTGGTTCACATAGGTCAGCAGCAGAGCTGGTGTTATTGCTTGCCCTGCAACATAGAGGCAACCCTTGGGATGTTCATGGACTGTGGCTGCCTACAAGGTTGGTGTGGCCGGATTCTGATATCACCTGATGTATGATAATTTGTTGCTCTTGATGCGTGCAGGACAAACAGTGCTGTTCAACTCAACAAAACATGCATGCCTCTTTACACCCGACAGCTGCTGTCATGAAGGCGATATCACCAAGGTAGGACAAGAGTCAGCCAGGCGATCGTGTCCTCACATCAGTTGCAAGGAACTTTCTTTGCAGATGCCTCTTTTGCACATCATACTGCCTTTCTTCCATACAGTTATGGTACAGCTATGTGCAATGTCCTCCAACATTGACAACCTTCTCAGCGCAGATGCCACTAACAAGCCCAGCTAGCCTATAGTTGCCATGTCCATCAGCACAGCTGATCATTCCAGTTCTGTTCCCATGCTGCGTTATATATGCTGGTCACATGCTGAAGCTGCCTGTGATGTATAGTGGCCTGTATCAATATATTGGTGCGTGTTTGCTTGCGCACTGACACTGCAGGGCTGTGTCAAGCAGCCTCTCTGCATGCCCCGTGATGCCAAGCTTACACTGGACGAGCAGATCTGTTTGGCTCCTAGCAGCGTGCCCTGCTCACAAAGGTCTTGGGCCTGCGCAGACATCTGGATGTGGGGGGATGTGGCAGCATATGCTGATCGGCTGTATCAAGAGAGTCGAGGATTCTGGGATTTCTCGAGGGAGTCATCTGCAAGCAGGATGCAGTAGGTTTATGGAATTGAAGCAACTGCATACGGCTATGGCAGCATGCTGTTTGGATACAATGTTGTGCACATGCATGAGTATTACATATGCAGTATCTGCCATTAGCCCCTGGTTACAAACTAGCATCTGGCCTTGTGTTGAGATCAAAAAAATGGACACTATGATGTTTGTGTATGCAGAAGGATGTACAAGTGGAAATACAATAGTGTGAACGAGACTCGATGTGCACCTTATCGCATTCTAAGCTGCCTATACCTTGCGACAGATCGCTGCGATGATTACATGTGCACAGTTGATCCAGAGGGTGTCTGTTTGACAGATGAATGCACTACCTGGGATTCTGTTACTGACAAAGCAGTCACAGACCCATGCTGTGGTTTCAGTGGCCAATGTGAGAAGGCACCCATGCCCCTGAATGTAAGTGGCACCAGGTGCACAGTGCTTCTAGTGTACTGACCTTAGTGGTGAAAAGAACTGCAGCTGCCCTTGGATGTGTACTTGTAGGACATCACTGCCTTGGCAGTGTTCTGCATGTTTTCGAGTCTATTTCATTGCCTGTTTCGCCTCCTTTCATTCAACAGCCTGGGCGATGACCACTGTACATGTGAGAGGTGTAGGTTTGCATACAAAGTCTCTGTGTTGTACTGCTATGCACTGCAGGCAACTGCAACCTGTGTCTGGGACGATTCTTCCCACAGCTGCCGTGTGCTCAGAGTTGCAGACTGTAGCGCTGCCAATCTTACGGTAGATGAGAAGGTAACCTGCAGAATCAGCAACGTAATGACTATCAATCAAGATAGAAACATGTCACAGGTAGCTCAAAGTCTGTGCTCAGGTGAGCTTGATCGTACATACACGTGTGCATAAACAATGATCGTTTTGGCTATGGCAAAAGCCATGATTCTATGCTCACGCGGGGTGTGCTGCATTGTGGGACCAAAACTCTGATTATGAGTGTTAAGACCATTGACCATGAAATGCTGACCAGTGACATATGTGAATTCAACAAGTTACCAAGCTGGTTTGGCAACCAGCTCCAAGTATCCAAGCACTCGTAGGGACCTGGGCTCACGTGTAGCTGTGTCTGCTGCTGTCTCCCAGGCGCTGTTACTAATCTGTGTGCATCAGCTTCTTCAAATGCCTGTCAGTTCTGTCAACTCATCCAATCAAGCCTCTACAAAGCTGTGAATGAAGCCAGTGATGAAGCAAGGTATTGCAAAGCCAATGGAGACTCCTCACCTCAGTATACTGACAAAGGGGTACTGGCTAATCAAGCATCATTGCTTAGGTCTGCGCTGAGAAAGGTGCTTCAGAGCGACGTTGTCTGCAACACGGTGGCCGAGGCCATGCTGCCTGCAGCTGGTGCAGCCATACTGACAGCTGCCAACGTGCAAGCACATGGTGGTGCATGGGTCTGTGATGCCTCAGGAATTGCAGAGCTCCTTTGTGACCGCAACTCGACAGACAGCAACAATGACGCAACGGGTGGCGACTCGACCTCCAAGTCCAGAGATTGCCGCAAGTGTGGGAGCTTCATGGAGCAGTTTGCTGAACTTGCGGCTGCAGGTACTGTCAGTTATACCCGAACAAGTGTTACGTCTTACTGCATGCAGCTGCAGTTGATGGAGTATCAAGCAGCACAAGCATTGGGGAAGACGTCTGACTTAGATCAGGACAGCTGTGCCTCCAGCATGGAGCGATACAACCGGTGTAACCCTGAGGTGAGCTGCTAACTTGATGCCTTGGGATCGCACTGATGACCATCATCAGCCATTGATATGTGCTCAAGCATCAAGCAGGCGATAGGTATGGACTATAACACATGCCTTGTACTCCATTTCTGACAAGAACCACTATGATAACAGCATATCAAGCCTCAGGTGAGGTTGATACATGATGTCAGCAGAATGCTCAGAACCAATGCAAAAGCAGAGCAAATGTGATGCAGACTACACCTGCTAACTATCCCAAACGTGGGGTCTGTGTGACGTTCACATGCAGCTTGGCTGTGAGCACACACAGCAGTGTATTTCCAGAGAGCCACCCTCAGTAGAGAGTACATACTGCAACAAGTTGGAAGGCAATGCTACTGCCTGCAATGAGAAGCCAGCATGTGTGTACACACCAGGCAGTAGCAGTGAGCACGAAGCAACGTGCTCAAAGGTTGCTCAGGCAGTATGGTCTTACGGCTTGCAGATATTGGCGAAACCTGTTGATGTGTGTCAAAAGGTGGGTGCGCTGCATGGCATGTGCAGCCGTTATCAACATCAGCTATCAGCACATACGCACCAATTTGAGGCTTCTTGAAGCATCCAGCTTGTCAGCTCACACATATCGTACCAAATGCATGCTGCACAACAGTATTTGCTTGCCATGAGATGCAGTATACAGCATTGAGATACAGATGCTCCCTTGCGGCAGCCATGGCAAGTATGCTGATATCACATCCATGTTTCAGCACCTTTGGATCTCACTGCACAAGTAATCAGCATTGGCATTGACACCCTGAGTTAATCTCAGACTGCATATGATGCTGTGTGTATGGTTGGAGGACCTCTGCTGGCATATGCTGCGCAGGGTGCTGGCAGAATCAACCCCACATGTGGCAACGCATGCATCCAAGGAGGTGGGATTCACCAACTGGTCAAATCACCTCTGTCCTGGATCATGCTCTCTCGTCATAAGCTTTTGCGAGGTTGTCAACACTTGCCAGCTGCATGCCAACCTCATGCCTGGATCATTGCACGACTGCTGATGCTTTCAATCTGTTGCAGGTTACTGCACCACCATTGGTACGGCAGACCCTCAGTGCGAGCATGCTTGCAAGAGGTGCAGGGACTGCCTGGCATACGTTGGGGACGTTCAGCAAGCTCTTGCAACATCTGATGACCCGGACTTACACAATTTCAGCGGTGATCTCAATACAGGCTCCCATATCGCCGCCTTCAAAGTATACAAGACATGTATGCAACAGGCATACTTGACTAGATCTGCCGACATCACAGAAACAGGGCAGTGTGTGGGGCAACATTATGCTCTGTGTGACTCAGCACACAAGTATGGCTGGTGTAGGTCTAATAGTGTATGCCAACAAGTGGACATATGTGCAAAGATCAACACAGTCACCTGCGAGTCCAATCTTGATACAGTCTCTGGCAAGGCTTGTTGGGTGCGACTGCTATGCTGCAGGACGGGTATCTCTTATCGACCAACTCAATGTACTGCATGCATATATCGTCACCACTCAGGATGCGAGTTGAGCGTTATAAGCCTGTCAGATCACAGCCTTCACAATGGTGCATGTAAACCATGCATCATGTTACTCCTGCACTATAGCAGTATGACACGTCTGTTGCATGGTGTTACCTTTGTATGCTGTTTCTTGTGGCTTCAGGTGGCTAGAGTGTGCGATCAGACCATGAAAACTGCCGCACCATTGCCTGCAAACGTGTTCTGCGGGCCAAGTCACCTCAATATATGTGCACTTCCTGGTTCCCTAGATACCTCCCCTATATGCCTCAGATGCCTCACAGAAGCAGAAGATGTGCAAAACAGACTCAGGTCCGTCAGGGGTGTTGGTCGTGAGCTACATGTCACGATGCTGCGTGATCAAGGTGCTTAGCGCCCAATGAAGTTCTACTCTGACTGATATATATGCGCTTCCTAGCCCATTGTTTGACCCTTTGCTACCGCTTTGTTTAGCAAGATCCTCAGCAGATTTACAGCTGATCTTGGACGTATGTGCATCTGAACATGACAGAGACCCTGTAGCATGTTGCTTATAGGCACTGGTTTGTCTGAGCTGACTTCTGCCGATGCTTTGACACTGCGAATACATCTGCTGTTTGTGACTTGCATCCAGATCCCTGACAAATTTCAAATGCATCAGACCCCGTTATCGCATGCAGACACGAGTCGAACAGTGTACCAAATATGTTTCTGGCTGGCTTGGTGCCAACTTGAGCTGTCCTGTCCTGTTCAGCCTTTCAGAGGAGTGGAAGAGTATCAACAAAACCATCAACCATCAACTGGAGACCTTTGAATACTGGAACTATGAGAGCAGTGTGTATGTGCCGTTCTGTCGTCAGTATCAGGGTGGGTTGGTCATTTGCGTGACGGACATGGGATTGCTGTCTTCTGCAACGACCCGTCTGTAGCTTGCAGTCGGCAGCACAACATGTTGAACATGTTGATCTCCTGTGCCGTGCATGCATGCCAGTCAGTGCACCTTTGCCCACAAACATTGACGGGCAAGATGACAAGCTGGTGGATCCTCATCAAAACATGACTGGATTAACACCAATATGTGATGCTCTGTGCTAAGAGCGTGCGTGCTTGATGCCTGCAGACGCCGTGATGTTGGCTGCCAGCAACAAAGAGCCAGCACTCAACAGCCGGCAGATGCTGTCAACGCACCCCCCTCCTCGGGCACGTGCATTGATGCAGCTGCAGCTGGATGAGCCTACACAAGGACAGGACACCTTCCAACCAGACTCTGAATCTGACACGCCGCCCGAGCCACAACCAGGTGACGACGGGTCAAGTTCCGGGTCCGTGACACCGCCGGAGCCACAACCAGGTGACGACAGGTCGAATTCCGGGTCCGTGACACCGCCGGAGCCACAACCAGGTGACGACGGGTCGAATTCCGGGTCCGTCACACTGCCGGAGCCACAACCAAGTGACGACGGGTCACTTTCTGGGTCCGTGACACCGCCGGAGCCACTGCCAGGTGACGACGGGTCAGATCCCGGGTCCGTGACACCGTCCGAGGCACCACCAGGTGACGGAACAGAGCTTCTGTCCAGCACTCTTCAAGAAGCGTTTGAACGCCCCGTTGCATGGAGAATCCCTTTCCTGTTGCAATGATGCAGATCTGGGCACTTGAGCAAGGCAACGCAGCTGACTTTCTTTGTGTTGCCATTGGAAATTGAGGTGCAGAAATGACAATTCTCGAATGCTTATATGCACTTCAATGACTTGATGTACAATTCTATCAGCAGCAACGTAAGGTGGAGATCAAGGGGCGTGGAGGCAATCATGGTGGATGTTGACAACACCACACTGCCTCCTGATCAAGTTACCTTTGTGCTACAAAGCACTGCCGTAGCCCTGTTTCTGTTGTGGTGCCATGCAGATGTCTCAACGCCTTACATGGAGACCTACGATCCCATTGACTATACCATGGAGGACTACAACAGCTCAGTCATAAGTGACTTGGTTGGTGTTGAGGATATCGCCAACCCCAACCCTTTACCTCCGGCATGTGAGGACTGTAGCCTGGGGCCCTCATGGGTGTATGACTTGATCAGCGCAGATGCCAATCACACATGTGTGACAGCAGATAACATCACCTACTGCCAAGTTGTGAATGGCCTGGCAACATGTGGAATAGGTTTGTCAGACTGCAGCAATGTCATCAACTGCTCAGAGGGTGACGTAAGTGTTTGCTTGGCACCTTTGCAACGCACTACCCGCAAGATCCCATTGCGCCAGATACAGAATACTCTCACTTCATCCAGCTGTACATTGTGGAGAAAGTCTTCTTCAGTAGGTGATACCGAAGAACGTGCCTACTCAAGCTACTTTCCTGGAGAGGCTGTGAAGTTTGTTTACAAACTTGTCTTCATGGATGAACAATGGCCCTCAAGTCCAAGGATGCCTTATGGTTATGGCTGTCCTGGCACCCCGGCTATTTCACAAGCTATGGGGCTTGACACCTTGGTTGAGCAGCCTGAGACACCCAGCAGTAGCTCCAACGAGATGAGTAACAACAGCAGTGATGTCCTTCATGCTGGTGACAGCAGCATATGTTGGGTGGATGCTACCGTGGCAGTCAATCTAATGGTTGGCGCACTGCTGGAGATTCATCATGGGTGTGACCCCGCAGCACTTGATGCAGGTCGCAGGGCCAATCTGCCCTACTCTGCATGCGTCAATTGGACCATATCTTGGATGCCTCCTAACCTGCCATGTGACCCGGAGATAACTACAGGTTGCCTGAACCATACATACTGGTTCCAGTTGGATCGTTGGGTCCCTTGTGACAGCATAAGCGACAGAGTTGACATCTCTGAGCTGCAGGTATGGGCCTTTTGCAAGTCATCATCAGCTGATTGAGAAGCGAGTGTGCAAAGTCAGATTAGCGTTATTTCACTATGGTGTAACAAGCAATACCATAAGTGCTTGTGTTCAATATCATGCATTGCGGCATGCTGTGCATTGTGCCCTACTGACAATCTCTTGTTGCTGGCTTTTAGTAGAGACACACTCTTTACCTGGGTTCCCACAAATCTCTTGTTGTTGTTTTTTTTGTAGAGACGCACTCTTTATCTGGGTTCCCACAAGAACATCTCGGTGGAGTATTGCCGTTTTGATATCCGGTCGTTGCAGATCTACTCACCTGTGCTCAAGCTCAACTACTCTAGTTTCACAAGCGAAGGATTGCTAGGAAGGGTCATGACGACATCTGTTTGCAAGAAATTCACCAGAAATGACACAGACAACCTTGCAATCCAAGGTTGTCCACAAGCTCCCATGTACCCTATCGGTGTTGATCATCTGCCAAAGCCTCTTTTTGTTATGCCGCTTAGCAGCTACGATATGACCTTGAGCTACGGCCTGCTGAAGTCAGGGGAAGCATCCTATGGCTATATGAAATACCCATGGTGTCCTCATGGGGTGCAACCTTGCGGCACAACTGATACTACAGATTACCCTCCAACCATACAGGGTGAGTCGGGTGGCATTGCAAGTTCACAACAACCACAACACCCAACTGCACAGTGCTTTATTCCATGGTAGGCGGTGTTGGAGCATGTTGGTGCACAGCCAGAAATGAAAGTGCATGTGCTGGCTTTTGGTGAAGTAGTCCACCAAGAGGGTAACTGTTTTGGTATTTGTAGTGAGAAAGCAACCGTATCTTGTGCATTATAAACCACGCTAGACCTTCTTGTTGAGTGCCATCTGGCGTGCAACTGTTCAAGACAGGGCAGGTACAGAATAGTAGTCATGTTGTTGCAGACGTACCAAGCACCCCCGCTGATGATGGTGTGGATGACTACACCATGGAGGACTACCAGAGCTCAATCACAGACGACTACAGCATCACAGTATCTGCAGATGATGCATCAAGTAGTGGATCACCCCTTGCCTGTCAGGAGTGCAATGCAGTACCTTCATGGGTGACTGAAGCTCTGCTGCCAGAATCAACTGGAGTGTGTGTTACATCCGATAACTTGACGTATTGCCACATGCAGAATGGTACCCAGACGTGTGACTTAAATGCAACGAACTGCAACAAGATAGTCGTTTGTCCGGAGAGTGACGTTCGGGTATGCTTAGCACCTTTGCAACACAAAACCCTAATGTTGCCATTGCGTCAGATTCAAAAAACGGCCAATGACATAAGTTACACAATGTGGAGCTACCCAGATGTGACTGATGAGTATCGTGTGCACTCGAGTTATGTGCCTATTGAAGCTATTGAGTTTGTCAATCAGCTTGTATTCAAGGAGAGGCGCTATCCACTCAGTCCAGGACTGCAGTTTGGGTTTGGATGCCCTGGTACACCTGCTGTCATGCAAGCCATGGGGCTTAACATCTCTAACGGCGATGTGTCAACCTCCACTGACAACCTTGAGCTTGATAGCAGCGGCGCTGACATCATCACAAACGGTGACAGCACGGTCTGTTGGGCAGATGCTAGAGTGACAGTCAACCTGATGGTTGCTTCACTCTTGGAGATCTACTACGGCTGTACACCATACGAACGTAACCCAGGCCGTAAAGTGCACCTGCCATACTCTGCATGCGTCAATTGGACCATATCTTGGATGCCTCCTAACCTGCCATGTGACCCGGAGGATACGGCAGGTTGCTTGAACCATACATACTGGTTTCAGCTTGAGCGCTGGGTGCCTTGTGATAATCTGAAAGATAGGGTCGAAGACATAAACCTTCTTCAGGTAGGGCTCCAACTTCTTCCAATATGCAGTCAGGAATGCACATTGAACTTGTCACAGATGTTGGCATGCAAATGCTAGAGCAAGATGTCAGCATGTTCAAGAGGTTGAAGCTTTTCAAGGGGCCATCTGGTCCAGACTGCCAAAGCACCATGCCTGAGCGGTTGCTATGTTTTCGCTGCATTGCTGCCTCACAACAGAAACGTGTGCTTGCTACGGAAACTCCCGATGAGGTAAGTAGTACAGAGTACTGCCACTATGACACAAGAAGGCAGCAGCCGGTGGCACCCGAATACGTACCCAACTACTCCACCTTCACAGCGGAAGGTCCTTTGGGGGATGTCATCAGATCCCGCCTATGTGAGAAAGTGAAGAACACATATGCTGACTCAGCGCTGCCGGGCTGCCGGACCCCGGCTTTCTACCCTCTAGCCGTTGACTATCTGCCCAAGGCATTGTTTGCAATGCCATTCGGCAGCTATGACTTGGATAAAGGGTATGGTCTCAGTAAGTCGGCTGCGGCATCAGGTGTTAAGGCAGATCTCCCATGGTGTCCCAGCTGGGTGCAGCCCTGCAGCACTACACAAGCACCCGACAATCCACAACCTCCTGGCAATCCGTCGACTCCACCAACCTGTGAGTGTATCAACAAGCAGGATACGAAGTATGAATTGACATAGCAGGTGTTGTCCAGACAAGTTGTAGACAGGCAGGGTTGTTTTGCATTGGTGTAGTGTTGACAATTCATCTCATGGGATGTTGTGAGGTGACGTGGTCAATCAGTTAACAAAAGTATCACGGACCGCCTGCTTCATGGCCTGACAAAAGCAACCTCTGTGTTCTGCAAGACCTTACATGCCATGCAGCTAGCTATGCGGGAACAAGCCTGTTCTTGCAGCAGATGTTTGACAGTTTCTTACTGCATGTCTATGGTTGCAGATATGCCTGAAGGGTACTACAATGACAACGGCAATGAAGGATGGTTCAAGGTTGAACATGATTATGTCACAAACACTACCAGCTATGTGTATCAGGACAAGCAACGAAGCATGGTCGATGAAGCATACACACACACATCCTACTACTGGAGTCCCATGACATGGAGCAGCACCGACTCAATGTGCAGAATTGAAATGTCGACTGTCACACGAGCAACAAGAGCTGGATATGTAGAAGATAATTCACTTGGCATGTTCAATGCTTGCGTTGATCATGCTCTTGCAAGAGGAAGTCCTGACTACCTGAAGAAGTTGCTGCTGAGATCGTTCATGAAAACATGCAACCAGACCCTTGATGTGTGTTGTACACCTTTTGGAGTGGAGGCAGGAAGCAAAGCAGTAAGCATCTGCCCGCCATCATTGCATGAGTTTGTTTTAACTTCATGATTCATGCCCGTTTGTTTTGGGGTTGAAGCATGCACACAGGCTTTACATTAATGTTGCGGCGGCTGACCTCAGAGACCTCATTTTTGCCGATTTCTTGTACCTGACAGGTGTGCGAGTCCAGAAGCCCCTGCAGCTTTTCAGCAAGCTGCACTGTGCAGCAAGACAACTGCTATGACCAGTTCAGCACGAGCTTCAATACTGCTACAAATGTTGCCATTTGTCATCCCAGCTGCAGCTTCCAGCCCCTGGCGATGACAACTGTTGGCACAGCATTCAAGGCGCTACCTACCATCCGTACTGCTGCAAATGGCTCTCTGGTTGTGCAGGAAGGTATATGTTACAACAGGACTGTTTGGGACAGGTGCACCTCCAAGACCTCCGAGGTATGAGGTGGCACAGTCTTGGTGTACTGTCTGTGTGTACTGCCGTCAGATAGCCCAATGCAATTTGTGATGTGGCATGCTGTGCTCCGGCATGTCATGACGCATGCGCAGCTGCATACAGGGTCATTCACACATGCTCAGAGGGTGATCTCTTGCTGTAGAGTTTTGTCACTGTGCAATGAGTGAAAGCTGCTGTCATTGGCCGTTGTTGACGTCACATTTCCGCTGTTTGCTGTTGGATAGGCCACTTGTAAGCTCTGGGTGGGTGGCAACAACATATGCAGCTGGGTGACAAGCTGCAAGCCAAGCACTGCCAACTTGAGCTTCCATTGTCAACGCAGCGCTGACAGCTGCTGCTTGGAAAGTGTCACAGCTGTTCATGATGGCGCAAAGAGAGCTGCATGTGCTGCACGTCGAGGTGAGTGTAGGGTAGTTCAGTACTTTTTAGAGCATGCCTATCGGATTGCGTATCACCCAACGTGCCTTGAGCATTGTATAGATAGTGTGAGAATGACTCTGCTGGTCTACTGCAAGGCAACACTGCCACAAACTGTAAGCGCTAGAATCGAAATCGAACAGAGGACGCCTGCTTCTCGTTGGGGCACTGTGACGTTACATCAGACCTGTCACAGAACATGATCAACACACCACTCTGAAACATGGTTGACAGATACAAGGATTTCCGGATATGCACCCATCCCCAGGTGCTTTGTGTCTCACAGACCTTCCTGTGATTGTCTTCAGGTGATGGAGGGAGGCCTTGCAAGGTCCAACAGCAGTGCTACCTTGTGAAGGATGCTTGCGCTCAGCTGACCACACCTTGGGACTGCATAGCAAACACGGCATGCCAGTTCACGCCAAGTCCTACCTCGACTCAGGGAGGCATCTGCAGCACACTGCTTCAACGTGACCCTTGCAGGACACTTACAGCCAGTGCTTGCAGTAACAACCCAGCATGTACAGTGGCAGATAGGTGAGAAGCCCTTTGTCTGCAAGCAGCTGTCAACTTGAGACTCAAACAAGACTTTAACTGCTTGCCATGATTGGGCCTCTGTGGTAGCGCCGCCACTCGGTAACAGCTGGAGGTACCAACTGGGCCTTGAGTGCGGTTGATGCTTCCTTGGCACGCAGGTGTGTGACTGACAGGTGTCCAGACCCTACAGATACCTGCTGTGGTTTAGCCGGTCAGGATGCTGCCTGCCAAGCCGAACCAACTTGCACAGTAGTGCCCACCTGCCTGCCGGCTACAGATGAGTGTGCCGTATACACAGATGCAAGGACGTGCAACAGCACAGAAACTTGTCTTTGGAAGCCCTCTGGGACAAGCACTGGAAGCACACCTTCCCCGAGCTCGTGCATCATGGATGCTGCCAGACATCCTTGCACATCAGCTAGGGATGCGCAGGCGTGTTATAGGATCCTGGATATCACAGGAAAGCCACGATGCTACCTACAGGTAGGTCACAGCACTGTCTTTGGTGGTGGTGCGGGTTGTGTATTATCCAGTCTGTGTTTCGTTGCTTGTGGCACTGGTGCAGCTTGACAAATCTACCACCAGAGAGAATTCTCTCAAGCTCATGGATGACAGCTGCATACTCATGTATGGTACCACTTGGTTGGTTTTCCACAGAGCAACTGCATGAGCGGTTGCAGCCGCTGTGCTGACTGCCTGTCTGAAGTCAGCATGTCCTTAGCAGCAGTATTGGGTCCACCTGGAACAGCTTCCTTGGATGCAAGCAGGATCTCACTGGCATTCAGGATCTGGTGCAGCACCAAGGGCATTGAGGCATCTGTCTGCGGACGTGTAGCAACAGCTATAGCCTTCAGCGCTGCTGGCAATTTGGCCAAGAGGCCAGGTGATTGCACAGGACAACACAATACGGCACAACCATTGGGCAAATCAGCCAGACAGGTCTAGAAGCCCCTGTGCAACAAAATGTTGACACACACTAGTACTCAGTGGGCATGCGTGCATAGTGCTGGCTGCAGTCACTGAGGGATACTCTGCAGCTACTGCACAACCGTCCTCTCTTGAATGTTGCCAAGGATCAATTGTGCTCCATGTGGCTGCTTATTCACAGTATGTGCACTACTGCCTTCCTTTCTGCTGCAGGTATGTTATGTACCTTGGCTGGACAATGCCTTACAGGCTGTAGCGTGCCTGTCAGAGACTCTTCAGGCCACGTTGTCAGCAAGCAGCCGGTAGACCTCTGCACTGACACAGGCACAGCAGCAGGGACGCCTGTGCCTCTGCCTAATAAGAGCAGCGCACACTGCCTGGTAGATGGGGATTGCAAAGAGGGGGAGTGGTGTCGACTTGATGCGGGAGCTGAAGAGGCAAGCAGAATTTCTCATACTGCATGCATTATATGCGCAGTGCCAGCTTGCCTGGACATCCAAACACATGACTCTGCCGATCATGGCTAGGCTGAGAGCATTGACTGATCGATTGCTCTCAGGCGCAAGCTACACGCCAGCAAGTACACAGAGTACTACTTGAAAGTCTCACTACATACCCCAACAACGAGGCAGTAGGGTTACTTGTGCTGTGGCCTTGTGCGTGCAGGTCTGCAAATGTGTGGATGGTAAGGATGTTTGCAGCATCATGGGTGTTTGCAACCATGATATCTGCCCAAGGCTCTCTGCTCTCACAACACTCAACAGAGGCCTCAAAAGCTGCACCAGCGACAGTGATTGCGATGATCAAGCAGGAATGGTGTGTGAAGAGAAGGCATACCAGACGTATGACTGCAGTAACTCACTTGTCACAGCTACCAACCACACTGGCCACTGTGTTGAAGCAGCACCGGCTATGCTTGCACCTCAGCTTGACGACAAGGCTGCTAGCATAGTAGTAAGTATGGATGTTGTCACCAGCTGGTGTGTTGTTTGCTGATTTGAGTCAGAATCATATCTGCAGGTTCTAATAAGCTCATCTTGTTGCCCTATCAGGGTAGTGTGGCTATTTTACAGTATGGTTGACAGTAACGATCCTATGTAGATCTGCAGCACTGCTTCCTATAAAGCTGCCTTGTAGTAGTGGGTTGTGCCCACTCAGAGGTTTGTGTCGTACAGATGAGGGTCACATGTTGACGATGATGCATCTTGCTCTGTTACAGGTCACCCTTAGTGCTGATGCAGAGCTATTCGTTGCTTCATGCTCAGCACTGCTTACACGAGACACCATGTTGAAACTGGGCAAGGATGCCATCTGCGCTGTCAGAGGCCAAGAAAGCAAACAGCTAGTGGTATTGCTGCAGGTAATGAGCAGTGGCAGTGTGCTGAATGTCCTGTAAGGATAACTGATCCTCAGGTACTGAGCAGAGAAGCATGCTTTTGCCATTGCCGGTGGCAGCGCATTTTCCTGTTGCTTAACAGCCGAACAGTGCATTGCTTACATCTTTCAGCAGATAAGCTGAAACACAGCCCGTGACTATGTGGTCCAACCGCTTGCAGAATGTTCCTAACCTGGCTTGGGGCAATGACAGGCTTGTCTTACAAGCAAACCAGACAATTCTGAGAAGCAGGGCCAGCGGCAGGTCAGCATGCTGCTGCGCATGCATCTATTGTGGAGATGGCAGGCTCACAATGCTGTATGACCTCAGCCACAGACTTCTGTACTGTCTATGCACCTTGAACCAAGCAGTTATTTGCGAGCTAGCGTTGCAAGCCTTGCTGCATCCCAAACTCGTCCAAGCTCAACGCATCCACTGCTTGATGTTGCCACGCAATGTGTGCGCGTTCCCTGCAGGAGCTTTGCTGGATTGTCCAGCAGTGCAGTCGCCAAATGCAGCAACTGCCCCGCCCCAACCGCTATCCTGTCAGGCCCCACACTGGTCACTAAACCCTGCCCTGATTCAGATGTAGCAGACTTCGCAGCAGTACACTTCTCTGCATCAGGATCTATTGGCACTGCTGCTGCACCGATCACTGATGTATCATGGCAGCTTGTAAGAGGTGACAGTGCCGGCTTGACAGCTGCCTTGGACTTCTTGAACTCAAGAGCTGATCTCAGGTAAGCGACTCTGCGTCTCAACCCCATGAGCTAGTGGCATTGATCGATGCTTTGCAGGGCTAGCTCACTATGGTGCTGTGGTGCGACTCATGCTGCAATGCTATATGTATAGAATGGCATAAGCTCTGCTTGCTATCATACTTGAGCACTTGATTGGGATGGGCTCCATCTGGCTCCCAGATTCAAGGCTTCTGAAGGACTGTCCTTTCTGTTGTATGCATGTACCAGGGACAAGATGGTTCTAAGGTTTGATGGCACAACCCTTGAGAGCATGGAGGTTGGCATCTATAACGTGGCCATAACCGTGACAAATTCTCTTGAGCAATCCAGCTCAGCTGTTGCTCAGTTTGCAGTTGCTGATGCCGGTTCAAAGCCTAGTATTGCAGTGTTTGCACCTGGCAGAGATGCTTCAGGATCTGTGGTAGTAGAGCCCTCCAAGGGGCTGAAGCTGCATTCCAAGCTGCAGGTTGACAGTGTATGTAAAGGGACACCGAAAGTGAGTCATACCTACAATGCAAACGCTCTAACTTTTGTCTCTCACCGCAGTTGCTCTCCTCTGTCATCAAACCACAGAACAGCTGATGTTGCAGGCAACAGTGTTGATGCAGCTTCATCAATACAGAACATGTAAACGGCCAGGAATGGATTTAAGAGTAGTGCAAAATGTGAAAGCTTGTGACCGCCATGCAGGTCAACTATCGCTGGACTTGTTCTGCTGCTGATGGCAGCAGCTGCAGTGTGCCCGCTGAAGCAGCTACAGCCAAGCAACTGATGATGAGTGCGCAGAGTCTCATTGCGTTCAAGCTGCTGCAGGACTACACATTCACGCTGACTGCTGGCTTTACCGGCAGCACGATCACATCATCAGCAAGTGTGGTAAGCATCTAAAATCACAGTTATCTTCTTGTCTAGGCACTTGCAGCTGCCATGGCCGAGACACCATGTTGACACAGGACATAATCCCTTGGAGATGGAAACAACTCCGGCCAGCAGGTCACAGCATTTGGTACCAACCTGCTAGTGGGTTGATGGTGTTGCAGGTTGTCCGCTTTGCTCGTTCTCCGCTCCAAGCGGTGCTACTAGGCCCAATGGGTGACGTCCCAGCCACCAGAAGCTTCACGCTTGATGCCAGCAAAAGCATGGACCCTGACAACCCAGCAGCAAGCCTGCGATATGAGCTTGGCTGCTCTCCACAACCCTGCTTCTCAGACTTAACATACACAGGTTAGATATGCAGTCAAGTAGCTGGAAGTTTCCATGCCGATTCCATAAGACTGTATGCACATAAAGCACAAGCCGGATGATCTTCTTCCTGGTGTCTGCCAATCATACTGCCTGCATGGCAGCGTGCTCTGCAACCTCTTCTTCTTCCAAACTCGTATATGCTTTTTAGACTTATGCAAGCGATTGCAGGTCTTGCACAGGTTCTGAGTGAGATACCATTCTGTACATCATGCTGCTGCAGGTGTCCAGACAAAGCAGAGCATGTGGACGATTGATGCATCAAAGTTGATTGAGATAAACAGGGAGTACACCTTCACAGTCACCGTGTCAGGATCTACAACTGGTAGGTGTAAGCACGCACATCAACGTATATTTTGTCTTATGTGCATCGAGAGCCTGATCATTTCGCTCCGTTGCTGTCACCCACCATAGATCCAAGTGTTGATGATGCTTTCTGAAGTATCATCTATCCTGTCAAACATCTTTAGCTGAGCCTTTGAGGCTTTGGCTACAAGTTTTGTGGTTGCAGCCAGTCAGTGAATCAAAGTACTGACCATCATGCTGTCACTTCTCATTCCATGCAGGTGACAACCGCAGAGCGACAGCAAGCCTTGCTATAACCCCCAAACCAGGCAGCCCTCCAACTGGTATCATTTCCCGCTTCTGTGGTTTTGACACTGCTTCAAACCCTCTGCCCTGTCTGAACAACAAGCACAACCCTAGCCAAAACCTTGTAGTATCACTGAAGCTGCACCCTGAATCGAAGGATGCATCTGTGCTTTGGTTGTTCGGGGGCAGTGACCAGCAGCTGCACCAACTACAGGAAGGTGTCAATGCACAAGGCGTAAGGAGGACGACACTCACAGGTGCTGTGAAGAGCCATTGATCCCGAACACAGACTGCTCTTGTTAACGACGTTTCAGGGTCTACCCCGGGACCTGTCTGTTGACAGATCTGCCTGTGTGCTTGCCAACCATTCAGTCTGACATCACCCGAGGGCCGTAGTCTATTGAGCCATCACTGCACAGCTCATAAAGACTACAGCTCACTCGGCTACTCAGCATAACCAGTGAGCTGCTTTCCACATGGTATATGTCACAGAGTTCAACACGCATGGGTGACCATTACATGGCCATACATGGGCTGCTGTTGCACTACTTCTACACAATGTTGTGCGCTTCTGCTGCAGTGCTTGCATCTGTATTACCCTCTGCTGGGTCCGTCAGACTGCAAGCGATCATGAGCATGCCCGGAGTGAATGGCACAGCCAGCATCACTGTGCCCCTCAATACCCCTCCCAGTTGCCCTGATCCACCTTGCTTTTCTACCGACACCAACAGCACAGTATTCCCTGATTACACTTTCTTGGGGACGGCTAGCGGCTGGCAGGATGCTGATGGGGATGTATTGATGTATGAGTTCGGACAGGTGACAAGGGCTCCGCATTGAATGCGTGCAGAGGGTGTTGTATGAGCAGCATGTCTCGATTTTAGTTGCCACCGTGTAGCAAACCATGGCAGTAGCTGCCTCAGCAATGAACTAGTTCTACGCATGAATAGACCTTACCTTGTGCAGTATGGTGGTTGGTAAAGAAGTACAGCTGCAGTAGGAGGCACCTGGGTCTCCAGTTGTACTTGCTACGCATGCAGGTAGTTGATAAGGAGTACAAACCCCGTGAAGCAGCGATCCCCAGTAGTACTTATGTTTTTAGGGTGAGCACAGACCGCAGTTGTTGATGTACCTGCCTAGCGGCTACGGCTGCAAGCTGTCAAAAGTTGAACGATGCAAAGAATCGAAGCTGGGAAGAACTCACAATCTCATCTGCTATCTGCCTACTAGATTGAGCATGTGATGTGTGGCGCCTGCTGTGTCTTGCTCTGAAGGGTTTTGAGCCAGGCAACTATCAGCTCTATGCTTGCGCTGTGGACACCAGCGGAGCACGCACATGTGCCACAAGTGCCATTGCGGTCCTAAAGCCCCAGAATCTAGCTGCAGAGGCCAAGGCTGCTCTGGTGGACGCCTCTGTTGCCAAGATCGATGTTGAGAAGCTGGCCAGCACAGGTAGCATAGCGTGGGTTCTGGCGTGGGGTCCGGCATATGCCACAGATCTGTTGCATGTGCCTAGCTGCTGCAGTCATGTTAGCCATGACTGTTTTTGTTGCAATCCTCCCTCTGAGGTGACCAATATCAGTGTCAGAGAAATTGTGACTGGGACATGATGCGTAGTGTCTCTCTGTACTACAGAAGTTCTTCTGTACCAACTGTCTCTAGATGATTAATTCTGACAAGCCCCTGCTGTCACTGCTGTATACATGACAGGTGATGTGAGTGCAGTGACAAACGCCATGCAGGAGTTTGCTTCACTGGCAGCTTTTGCAGCCACAGCAGCCACAGATGATATCAGCACTACACCAGGCACAACCAACTCTGACCTGAGCACGTCCCCCAGCTCACCGTCGCTGAGCCCGGCATTGATCGAGAAGCAAAATGCACTGCTGACGACTCTCTCTGCTGTGATGAACACCGAGGATCCTGCAGCAATGAGCAGTAGCATGGACGCAGCAGATAAGGTGTCTGATGCTGGCTCTGCTGGTCTGTCTGAAGAGGCTGGGGAGGCTTTGCTGGATGTTGTGGATGGGTTCTTGGCTGCAAACGGAGACTCTGCCGCAGCAGGACTCAACGAGGGACAGGTGGGGCGGCCTGCATGTACATACAGTTGTGTCTCTTGGCGACCATACCCGCAGAGGCCCACTTCCTACTCTTGCTGCCTCCGCCACCCTGCATATAGTTGTCTGCATCTCAAGGTCAATGCTCAAACATCGTGCACCTTGGCTGACTACTGCTGTGTGTCTGCATCACTGTGGATGCTGTTTACACAGTTTAAGACAGCTGCCAAGGTCCTTTCCAAGGGAGTGACAGCGGTTTCTAAGGGTGATACAGCTGAGAAAGGCTCATCCTCAGGTGCCGCTGCCAACCAGAGTGACCCCAGGAGACATCTGTTGTCCCTTGCGGACGCTAACACAGCAGCTTACATGCGTCTCAGCAGCAGTCTGACAGGTCTAGTTACTCTGCTGTCAGCAGGGACGCCAGAGGCGTCTAGTAAAGTAGCAGGAACACACAACATATGCATGTCAGCCAGCAGGGATGATGCTTTAAGCGGTGGACTGGATAGTAAGGAGGTGAGGATGGACTGCAGTACTGCTGTTTCAGCTCTGGAGGCCAGCGTACAGACTCCCGAGTCGGGGCAGCAGAGGGAGATGGCTAGGAGCTTGCTGGCAACAGCAGCAGTGGGTGTTGTGAGAGTCGTCATGCCTTCTGAGTTTGGTGCCGCATGTGCAGCAGATCCCATTTGCAGTGCGGCTGGCAGCACTGTTGTAACTCAGGCATACGTTGCAGACCCCATAGCAGTACTCCGGGCTGTGAAAGATTGGCCTGGTGCTAAACTTGTGCCTGGAGCTGCTTCACTGCTGTCTGCAATATCAGGTGAGGCTCCTGCAAGTGCATTGATGACTGGTATAATCAATCATATTTATCTAGAACACGCTGGTCTGAACACCAGGGTTGGATGCTGTGCTGCTGTCAAGGCGGTAACTTCAATCTGTGGCTGATGATTGCTCTCATTGCACGTGCAGTTGCTGTGAGCTGAATTTGGAATGTTATTTGTAGGTGTGCATACCCTTGGACTGGGCAGTAGAGCATCTGGACCCATCTGCAGCTCCAGCAGCAGCTGCTCAGCATCCATCACCCTGCCAGTAACAGGCTACAATCCTCTCTACATTACAGCATGTGTCAGGCTCACATCGATGACTGGTGATGCCAATGCCATGCTGCAAGCTAGCTTGACAGGTGTTGCTATTGTTACAGACAGTGTCACGAGCAGCAGCGTCACCTGCCGTACTGAGTTCTGGGGTAGCATCGTGGTTGTGCAGTACACTCCTGCTAAGGCTGCTGTGACAGACCAGCCACCAGTAACACCTGCACTGGCACCTGTGAACCCTGCGGCCGTACCGCCACCACCAGTGG
The DNA here is from genome assembly GCA_029853055.1 of Scenedesmus sp. KT-U. Taxonomy (NCBI): domain Eukaryota; kingdom Viridiplantae; phylum Chlorophyta; class Chlorophyceae; order Sphaeropleales; family Scenedesmaceae; genus Scenedesmus; species Scenedesmus sp. KT-U. The sequence continues at coordinate 4,091 of JARWLF010000139.1, read as the reverse complement.
CAACACCTCCAGCAATTACAATACAATACAATACAAGTCAGCAGCAACCAGAAGAGCCTGTACAAGGACAGCCAGCAGCTGCAGCAGATGCTGCTTTTTCCCCGGCTCCTTTGGGTGTGCAGTCTTCTCCGCCAATATCATACAGCAACAACTCAAGTTCTTCAGGGTCGCAAGCATCTGAGGAAGGGAACTTTGTGTATGATGGCTTGGATAACAGTTCACTGTCGGCCACTGATATAGGTCGGCCTGTGGCTTTCACCTTTACGTAAGTCATGAAGATTGTGCTGAGTGCAGCGGCAGCTTTTTGCAAGTCGTCACCCAGACGAGTTACATCTGCTGATACATGCACTTGACACAGCAGGTGCGCTGCCTATGCTGTGCAAGCATTTGCTTTTTTTTTTGCAAGAGCTTGCAGCTGCTGGGTGACCCGCCAGCCTACGTACTGTGCAGGTTCTCCAACTATAACTTGGACCAGATCATGGCTTCTGGCAGCAACAGCAACACAACAGAGGCTGCTTTTCATTCAGCAGTGAAGGAGGCTTTTTTGGTTGGAGTTGCCGCCAAAACAGGGCTGAGAGTCACAACTGCAGATAACAAGTTGCAGCTCAACCGAGTCAACATACTGAACATCAAAGCAGGTGTGCAGCACCCGGTCTGTTACTTGATTAGCTGTGCAGTGCATACATGCTGATGACACATGAGTGCTCGTCCTTGTGGAAACTCTACGCTGCATATGGTCAAGCCGATTTACCCGCAGACGCTGTGATAATAAGTACCAGAAGGCAGAGGCCTAAGATCTGAACCAGGAACCAAGTTGTTGTATGCACTTCCCTGCGTGCAGGCTCTGTTATTATCGATCTGGAGTTCCTGCCGCCTGCTACAGCATCAGCATCAGACATCACTGCATTACAGACAGCAGTCCTGAGCAACACAACCATTTTCTTTGCTACCCCATCTTTTGTTGCGGCATATGGGTCCCCACAAGTTTCAGGCAGGGTCCTGGAGCAGCTCAATCACAGCCCTGCACCGACGCAAGATCTGCCAGCCACAGAGCAAAAAGAACTTAGTGCGAAGTCCATGCAAGTTGGAGTCGGTGTTGGTGTGGGCATCGGAGGCTCTTTGCTGATATCTGTAGCAATTGTCTGCGCCATCATGAAGAATCGCAGGGATGCAGCGAGGTTAGCCCCTTCGGACGCTGAATCAGCTGCTGGTGCTGATGATGATGCTCATCGCAAACAGCATGACAGGGTTGCAATCTGGCCCACATTGCAGCCGGATAGTGGAGTTTGATAGTTTTAGAACAGTGTCATATCTGTCGCATTGAGATTCGCTGTTTCTGTATGCTATTTCCTTACCACCTTCAGTGCTAAGTGTCCAGGCTATATTGAGATTGCGGCGCCGGAGATATGTGTTCTTGCCTGATGTTGCTAATAGCTAAGGAGTTCAGCTGATGTATCTCTGCAACGATTCAACTCTTTGAATGCATCTGCCGTTCGACCGTGGTGACTGCTCGCCCCATGGGCTTTTGAGGGCAGGTAGTAGGTGCCTTGCATGCTTGAAGCTGTTGGCAAGAACACTGCCAGTGTTATCTTGAAGATGTTAATCTACTATGATAGACCATGTTTAGCCTCTAAAGGCTGTGATCTTGTTCTCTCAAGGATGCCAGACATGCATTGGTTTGATCTGCTTGCTCTCTTGCCAGTTTTGATTGATATGTGTTGCACATGTCATGTTATTTTGCTGTTGACATTGCAGAAAATATCATAACATTTCGTGTGTGTTGTGGTTAGTTGTCATGATCTGCCATATCCATGACAATATCTATTGCTGACAAGCGTGCTTTCACAGTTGATGTTCTTTGCAAATATCTGGCTTTGTGCATAACTGTCTTTGCACACAGTTGCAACATGGCCAGCCTCGCAACGCAATTGCTTGAAAGGTTGATGCATTTCCTGGTTGCTGGGTTGCTTGCTTGCACTGATCTTGTTGCACACGATATTGTTGCTTATCGGTGCCAGCTCTACGTCTGAGATCATGTCACAGCAATGATGCCATGTACTTTGAATGTCCATATCTGCACGTTTGCCAACGAGCCTCAGCGATGGCCAACTTTGTATTGCGTACAGATGCTTCTATGACAGTCGGTTTGTATTGTTGGTCAATGTAAGGTGCAAGGATAAGTACTATGCAACACCCATACTGGAGTTGCTAGTGCACACCCATCTGCGATACCACCAGTGGGACAGTACGGCATCGGTGCCGTAATAAGTTGTCACCGACTAGGCATATGTATATGTGCCAGAGTCTGTTGTAACTAGCACTTGCAGCCCCACTGTGCCGGTGCTTTTAAAGTAAAGTACTGAGTCCAAGTTCTCGTCTCGCATATGAGAGGACGGTCGTGAGGTTGTGGTCTGCTTTGACACTCCTATGCTGTTTGTTGATACGTGCAGGTAGGAGCGATGTGCAAAAGTGCAGACTCCTTGCCCAAAGTTGCTGAAGCACAACATATGAATGCGGTTCGTTTGGTCTCACTAATGCAGTTGATCGTTTGTCAAAAAGACATGAGGGCAGCAAAGCAAACATAAGTCCACCGTTACTGAATCAAAAACTTAGCAATTGCAAATGCATGTTGCAGGTACTAGGGGCGCTACTCTTGGCACGGGACACGCTGTTATCGGCAAAATAGCTACTGTTGTTGACCCCAGCTATCACTAGCATCACCTGCACAGCAAACGAGGGATCATCCATAGTATGTCATGTCGTCTCTTCGCGTGATCGGCTAAGCATCACTCACTACGTTTGGCCCTTCAAGAGTACCTGGTTTGTATGCGAGGCGTCCATGGACACACCCCTAGCAAGGCCTGTTGCGGGTCCGCCGGGCCAGTCCGACCGGGAGGCACTGCCTGACCGCGCCAGATGATACAATTCCGCACCATCTCAAGGTGCATTCTTCATTACTGCTGCAGATAGACATGCAGATGCGTGGTGGCTCCGGTGCATCTTTGCATCCCGACAAGGCGCTATGGATTTATGCAATAAGTACCCTCGACTGCTTGAGACCAGTTATGTGTTGGCGCGGCGACGGTCCCCGATGCTACCTCCAAACCTTGTCAAGACGGGTCACTGTGATCAGCACTGTGCCTGCTTACCCGAGGGCAAGCGAGACACACTCAGGATGGCTTGGGTACCCGACGTAACACCCGACCGCCGGAATTGAGAGCTTGCTGCTGCAACACAGCATTGTAGTATCCTGTGATCATGCCCAGAGTTGCTAGCTTTCAAGTAGCAGCGTAGTGTGTTGCGGCTGCTGCCTTCGCGGTTGGGAAAATTTTGCTCTGCAGCGCCGTGTGTGTGGTGGAGATCATTGACTTCGGCTGTGAAGTTTGGAGGCGACACGGCCTGTAACTATTATCAGGACAACGTAAAGTCCACCTATATGGCATGCATGTGAATGCCGAGGCTATACTGTGGGCGACCTTGCTAGCGCGTAGCGAACAGTAAACTCCCGTGCGCTGGAGTTCAAGGCAGCTCAACTTCCCTCGCCTGATGGGCCGTCCAAGAACGCAAGAAGAAATAGCTAAAGAACTACAGGTGAAACGGTACTTTACCCTGTAGATGTAGCCCAGGCAACTTGCCACACCAGTATGCTGCGGACCCTGCGATAGTCAGTCATCTCATGCCTACCTTGTTTTGTGCCCAGAAGTAGCATTGATGCCTCTGCTGATGTTTCAGGAGCTTCTAGCAGCCTCCAAGGTTACAACCAGGGTCCCTCAGCAGACCGAGAACAACAGTAGACCGCCTTCCGTCGACCTGGCTGATGACCCTGGCTATGCCGCAGACAGCAGACCCAGCAGTGACAAGCGCAAAAGCAGCTCAGAGCCGCGTAATGAGTCAGCTGTGCCGCGATCACAGGTCAGCGGCGAGGTCAGACGCAGCAGAAGCAGTGAGCTGTCACCCATGCAGTCCGCAAACCCTGCAATTTCAGGCAAGGATGCAGCAGCTCAGCCTGCCAAGGAGCTTGGCAACATGGGCGGCATGTGGGCAACTTTAGCAGCCAATGATCAGCTGCATGCAGAAGCTACAGACCAAAA
>JARWLF010000138.1:0-30646 GCA_029853055.1 Scenedesmus sp. KT-U | reverse complement strand
AAGGAAGCGGCTCTGGAGCAATGACACCAATAATGGCTGGAGAGTACAATGTAGAGACAAACACTGACATGCGCGTTGCCTGTTGAGGCTCATGTAGACTTCACACCTGTGGGGCCCCTGCGATGTTCCTCGAAAAAGTTGAAGACTTGCTTCAGCATCCCTCTTGTTGGGCGAGCATCAGGGTATGCAGCGCTCACAGAAGCCAGCTGCTGCCGCACACTGTGCTTTGTAACCATCCTAGGAGGTAGATGCTCACCCAACAAGCCTGTTGCCTCGGCAGCAGCACCACAGCTACTGCCATTCCAAGGACCGATGAACTTGATGTCTGCTGCAGACGCGACAGCAGCATCACAACTTGCTGGTGGGGTGGAAAAACAAGCCAGCAGGGTCGCAACGGCTACACATACGGATGTGTCGTGCCCTGCACAATCAAATACAGCAGTCAACAACCGACACACGTCAGTAACATGCCACTTAAGACACCTTAGCAATCATACCTCAGAGCGGTACAGATGATGATGACAATGGGCTTCCCGGATTGTCCCATCATTCATGTAAGCAGCCACAGCTACATACTTGCTCAAAGATCACACATTATCAGCGCGTCTGCCGCACCTTCAGGGTCATGCAACAACACCAAGTGACCAGCAGCCAGATGAGCAGACACAAACTCCAGCGCCTCCTGCAGGTGCTGCTTGAGGCTTGTCCGATTGCGCTTGGCACTGTCAATGGGCAACCACTTGAGACGCATAAGGGAAGGGCCTTCAGGCTGACCAGCAGCACCATCACTGCTGCAACTACTGGGGCTCCGACCACTGCTGCTGCAGCTGGTGACAGAGCCACTGTCACTTAGACTGCCATCTGCATCATCACTGCATGCACTGCTGCAACTGCTGACTCGGTCTGCACATTCTGCTGTAGTGCAACAGCGGGTCAATGGCTGGTGAGGTGCAGATGGTTCCTTCTTCAGCAACTCTGTTAGCATGCCACCCTTTTTCTTGACCTGCACCAATGTAGCCGGAACAACATCGACTTTGCCCAGTTCTAGCTTGCATGTACTGGCTGTCACCGCTGCTACTTGCTGCTGCTGCTGTGCTTGCGTGCGCTGTTGGCGTGACCATTCACTGCAACTGCTGAAGCTGCTGCTGAGCTGAGCGCCAGCATTATATGCCGGCCTGTAGCACTTATCAAGAGTGCTGCCCAGCACTGCCCTGTCCATTGCAATAACTGGTGCGCTGCTGCTGAGTGCTGCAGAAACAGGAAGCGCCGCAGTGCACTTTGTGGACATCTGCATGGCTTTGTACTCCTGCTGTAATACAGCTGGCAACACTTGACCACAGCACAGTACCGCATCTACTGCGCGCCAGACATCAGCTGCTGAAGCACCATCTAAAGTCCCAAGAGCGATACCTGTCCGCCCCAGCCAGAACGCTCCAGGGGCTGCAGGCAGCACCTTGACATCAGCAGCCTGACTGCTCAAACAGCCACGGGGTGCTAGGTGGTGCGGATCTGTGCACACATGCTGTTGGGACTTGCGTGCCTGTCTGTACTGCTGCTGATGCGGGGGCACAGTGATGCTGCAGTTGGCAGTGACATATGACGAGCTCTTGTGCTGCATCACCAACTGCTTTACTGCTGGCAGTAGGCCCATAGGCCCACAACTGAGCAGAGCTGACCAATGATCCCAGAACAACCCTGGTGTGAGACCACAAGCCCAACTCTCCTCATCATCACCTGCACCAGGAACATATACGTACGACCAGCTGCTGACATTTTGGTTGTCCTGTTTATGTCGCCCGAGTGCCGCAGATCCACTCCTTTTCTTGCCTGCAGCTGTCTTTGTGCCCAACGACATGCCCACATTCGAAACAAGATCTTCCTCATCGCTGACATCAAAATCAGATACACCTGCTGCTGGCCCAGCGCTGTCGCTGCTCATGTGGCTGGGCTGCCACCATGTGGCCCTGGCTGTTTGACGCTCACACTGATGCGGCTGAGAAGCTGATACGAGCAGTATGGGGGTGAAGGGCAGGGTGCTGGGATGGGCAACCTGCACAAGAAACAACAGTATCTCACTCAGCAGGTCAACAGCAGTAGATTGTTGATGAGCATGAGCAGCAAGTAACCCAGCTAATACACACCCCTATATGGACTACATGCAGCACACAAGGCAACGTTCATGTCCTTAAACTCTCCGCACCTGGTTGGTCCATATCAAGCTGTCTTGCGACACCCATAGTGGGCGAAGAGGTTTCTGCAGCTGCGCTGCCAGCCCCCTGACATCTGCCCCAATCTCAAGAAGTCGCTCCACAAACCCATCCAACTTTGCCTCAATGGCCTGTCGTTCATTGGCAGGCACCCACAAGGGGAGGTGCAGTGATGTGTCCCAAGGGATACCATCGCTGCACACCTGTGGCCCATCTTGCATGCTGCAGGAGCTTGATGACAACTTGCTGCTCATCTGACTGGAACCCCCGTCACTAAGGCTGCCATTGCTGGACTCAGTGAGACTGCTGGCACGCTTATGATGCAAATCATCGCTAGAGTTGGCTCTGACGATGGCAAGAGCAGCAGCTGTATACCTTGCTGCAGCCTCAGCAGGCGGTGCAAATGCACACAATCCATCCAACCCAGCTTCCTCATCTACCCAGCTACTGCTGCTGTGAGCACTACTTGACAACCCATCAGCTGCTGCACTTCCGGTGTGTGAGTGGCTGACACGAGCCCTGAAGTTAGTACGGCCTCCTGTGCTGCTGTCTGCTTCTTGCAGTGGTTGGTGCCATGCAGTGCCCTGCTGCTCCTGATCATCATCCATGCTGGGCTGCTCCTCAGGTACATGATACACGCCAGGCATGAAATCATTGATCTTTGGCAGACTGGCTACGTCCTCCAGGTCTGTGCTTCGCCAGATGTCTAGGATGCTTGTAGCATCAGCGGGTTGATGACTGGTGCCATTCAAAACTACCACTGGCATGCTGGGCACGGTGAGAGTACTCTCATAGCTGCTTCCTGTGCTGCTGTGTCCTGTGGCCGATACAGGGCTACCTTGACCATAAGACTGATGCAAGGAGGCATTATGCACCAGCAGATGCGCAGCTGGGAAGGCAAACTCATCTGCGGCATCACCAGTCATGTTTTCTCTTGACACAAGACACCTGGGTGACTTGACCTGATGACTAGTGGCAGCACACATGCTGTGACTGTCATCTTTGAAGCCTGCACAACAATCTGCTACTGGGGATGCTTGTGTAACTGCAGTTGGTGACTGTAGGGCTGCTTCTATCTGGTCAAAGGTTGATGGCAAGCCACCGGGACCCATCTTTGGAGTGTCAGGCTCTACTGCTGGCGCTCTGGTCCAGCTGAAAGCTGCTGATTTTGCTCTGGTTGTCATCTGCTCATCTGCGTTCAGATGCTGATCAGGGTCTGCTTGTAGTTTGGAATTTGGCTGCTGCAGGCCCGATACAGGAGCCTTCTGCCTGATCTGCCCCAAGCCATCATCGAGTGACAGCAGATGAGTGCCGTCTGTGGACTGTGACTTTCGCAAGCAGCTCATAGCCGGCGCTGAGGAAGCAAAAAGTGACTCGGCAGGTGCTGCCTTATGGCTTGCGGCAGGTGACAGCACATCATGCAAGTCCTTGCCAGCAGCACCTGTATGCAACACACTATGACATGACACCCTTGCTGCTCGTCTGCTGAGTGTTGAGAATCCATGATCATGGTACAGAGCACCAGCTGTCAGCCGATGCAATACATCTGTCTCATCCAGCCACTCCTGAAGAGAAGGCTGTGGGGATATCTGCAAGGACATGCTCCGCTGTAGACAGCTGCCGGTGCGCAACACAGGACTGCCAATGGGTGTGCCGAATGCTCGTCTTGAGGGACTTGCAAAGGCTGCAAAATCTGCTGATGGCTGGCTTTGCTGAGACTGGTGGTTGCTGCTACGCTGCCCCAACCCTGGCATGCTGTCCCGCTGCACGCGCACTGTTAGACCTGATAGAAGCTCCATGGTATCTTCCATGCAATCAAGCAGCAAATGCTCAACGCCACCATTGCTTGAGCAGTGTGCATCCTCAGATGCATTAGGAAGCTGTTGCTGCTGCTGCTGCAGCTGCTCCTGTCGTTGCAGCAAATGCCTCTGCACTTTTGCCTCATCAATGCTTTGGTCCTGAGTACTCTCGTGCTCTGTGGTAGGAGTTGCTGCATGCTGACAGAGCTTTCTGTCTTCGTCCCGCACAGTAATACTGGTCTGCGTATCTGCCACTGAGATCAAGACATCTCCATCCAGAGTAGTGTAGGAACGCTTGCGTTGCTCCTTCTGGGCATCATGAAGCCTAACACGTGCCACTGCTCTATTGATGACAGCAATCCAAATTGGTATCGTCTTGCTCAAGGCATCCTGCATGCGACATGCCACATAAGCAGTATGTTTGCAGCCAAGACATCAGAATAAAACCCAAGTTGCACTCGACTCAATCAAACAAGGGGCAACATACATGCCATCAGACAAGTTGCACGGCTTGGGTTGGCTGACTTACTGGGAACCTCTTGCCTTTGCGCGTTGCATCAACAATCAGTAGACCCCCATGCTTAGCAGCTAGCTCAGCTACATGCCAGTTGAGCCGTGTAGGAGAGAAATTCAACATATTCTGATGCCCGTCTGTGCTTTTGAAATAGCATGTGGGGGTGGACGAGGGGTTGGTGGTGTACCACAGTCCACAGCGCAAGTTGGCCACAAGAGGCAAGTCTGCTCGACGCAGAACACAACAACGTTTAGCAAACCCTGCCAGTGTTGCACTTAGATTCAGAATGATGTGTATTACCGAACCAAGTGCCTATTGTGCCACACAGGTTCGGCACGCAACAGTAGCCTTCAGGCAGCAAGCATGCAGCAGACTGGGACGGGCAGACTGGGCAGGCAGACTCATACAACACTATCACCCTGAAGGCTGTTTCACCTGGATAGAGGACGCGAATTTCATTAACAAAAGCAGCGTCTTCAGCTATGCTGCAGAGGCAGTTGAATGCGCTGTGCTCCTGCTTTTTGATCTCTCTAGCTACCCTGTAGATGCTCTGACTTGTTGTAATATTGCAAATATCTGCTGTTGACGACATTTTCAGCGCTCAAGACTTGATGGCAAGCCGGCTTGAGTGCCGTTTGGCACCTCCCAGTCCATCTAGTCCACACGATACGGTCTTCTTCTGCTGGGCTAAATTAGATTTAGCTGTAGAAGATGATGCTATTGATGCCAGCCTGCTCCATCTATGGGCATGGCTTCAGGTCGTAGTGGGAGATAGCCAACCTAGGCACGTGATGACTCGGAAAACATGGGCGCTGGCTAAGGTCCAACATGGTGTCAACATAATGGCGAACACATCATGGCCTGCATAATAACCAAGAGAAATGGAGGTGCTGTACCATTGTATGGTCCTAATGACGGTCTTCAATCACCGGACCTTGTGCTGGTTTGAAACAGCGACATCAAGCAGTTACAGAGTCCCCATTGGGAGTGATTGTCATCAGACTCATCAGTCTGGTGGTCGTCCGCTGCAGGACTGTATGTGACACGCCCATCAGCGAAGCCTGCTGTAGCAAGACCTGCATGCCAGTGGGCAAGCCGCTTGCATCAATAGCAACAGCACTACAAGCATCAGCCACACTGTGCACTGGACCTCCCACTGGTGTTTTGTTGCGCATGATGCCTTTCTGCGCCTCCACAGCTGTCCAGGCACTAGTAGGCCTACCTATGTCGTGATAATGATCAGACTGTTTCGACAAAAGGTCATCCAGGCTGTCAAGGTGCATTGTCAAACCACTCTGTAACTCATCCTGCGCATCTGTGAAAGTTGGCTCCAACGAGGCTTGCACTGGTTCCGAACCAGCATGCTGCTGTGGGGCCTGAGCTCGGCTGCTGCTATCTCTACCTGTGTCATCCTGGTGATCACTGCTCTGTGAGGTGCGCTTGCTGCCACTGCTGGATGAGGTGTCATCCCCATCAGTATTGTCCTCAGTATTGCTGCTTTCTGATGCATTGGTGCTACTGCTACTGCTGTCGTCACTGCCACTGCTGGTACTGCCAGCTGGTTCATCACCAACTGCCTCTGCTGGACAACCAGTGTTGGTTTCTGGCTCAGGCTCTGTTGCATCAGGTGCAACTGCTGCTGCTGCAGATCGCGTGAGTCTCTTGCTTTGCATATGCTGGGATGCAGCACCTTCTTTGCTGTCACGCCCCTGCAGCAGCTGTTCTCTGCTTCTCTTCCTACCTGGCTTCTGCTGGTCAGGTTGCTGGAGAGGCTGCGAATCGTCCCTCAAGGATGTCCGCTGCCCCAAGGCTTGCTCCTGTTGCACAATAGTTGCTGCAGCTGCAGCAGTGCCTGGTTCCTCATCTGGCTGCACCTCCTGCTGTGGTTGCCTGTCTGGCTGCTTGCGCCTAGAACTCTTCAAACGACTAGGCATGCGCTGCTGCTCCTGTTGCTGCCATTTAGCACGACAAGCAGCCAAGGCCTGCCTCAACCTCAAGGGTGTAGCAGTCCCCCAAGCCTTTGGCAAGTACTGATGCTGAGCAATCAACTGTGACTGTATCTGCTCCTCGAGCAGAGTGTGTGCAGTTGACTTTGACACGTGCACATCCTGCTCTGGTGCGATGGCTTGCTGCCAGGTTTTCAGTATTGTTTGCAATCGAGTCCTCACGTATTGGACAAGCTCCCAGTCCTCACATGCACTGCAGCAGCACAGACACAGGTGTTCGCATACCTCAGCCAACCACTGCAGAGAGAGTGTCATACAGTACAGGCTTGGTGCGAGAGATTGGGCAGCATGGTATATTCTCCTTTCATGTACTGCAGCAACCTCGAGCTGACTCTGGAGCACCAACCAATATAACCAACTAATGTCACTGCATCTGGTACCGACAGTCTATTCCGCATTGCGTGCTCTGTTGCACTCACATGTGTACCACCACATCCACATCATCGGGGTGACTCTTCCTGCTGTGTGCAGCTGGCAGTGTGGTGTGCTGGACTACATCCTGGGTTAGACACGTACGCGCCCGCCCTGGTCCCCGCTGGTACTGGCGGCTCCACAACCACTCCCTCACAGGCATCTCCTCACTCAACAACACACTGTCAGATGATGATGGTAACGAAGAACCAGCCTCGACATCGTCATTGTCCTCGCTGTCATCATCAGCTAGCCGCAAAGTGCGCTTGATAACAGGTAGCCCACCTTGTGCAGCCAGCTGGTGGGCAAAGTGAACCACCTCCTGACACAACACTGCAGTCTTGCGGTCTAACAGCTGTTGGAGTGTCGATGTAGGCAGTGGTCGCCTGACAGGGTGAGGGTGACAAGCTGCTGCTGCTGCTGCTGCTGCTATAGACCTGCTGTGGTCACTGCACTGAGCTGCTGTGGCAGACGATGCTGGGACTTGTGAGCTTGGTATCTGATGTCTGTTTGCTGCAGCTACTGTGTTTTCTAGCACATCAGCCATCCAGTCATGTATTGGATGCACCTGGCAACATGTGAAATGATGGCAGAGTCACAGCCTCCGCCTACTCTTGCTATCGCAGAGGAAACTGCATAAAGATGATCATCAGCATTCTCTGCATGTGAGGAGCCACCACCTCTCATCCTCTGTCAATGGCCTGTGTGATACGCTGTGAGCAAGTGCTCTTGATGAGTCACTTATCAAGGTGCCTGTTACTCACTTCATGATTGGGCTTCACAAGTTTCAGTGCTGCCTCCTGCTCCAGGTTGTTATGTTGTCTGAACACAGCAGTCAACAGGTCTGGTGCGAGAGCAGCAGCTGCAGCAGCGGCCATGTGAATCCTGTCAGCAGCAGAGGCATGCTGTTGCTGCTGCTGCACCTGTCTTGTAGCTTGCTGCTGTTGATGCCAGGAGCAGAGGCTCTGATATACACCCTCAGCAACGACATGACTGTCACCTGATGCCAGCTGCGGCTGCTTACTCAAACTACCAGCAGCAGGAGGGCCCTGTACGCTTCTTGCTGATGACTCTCCTGCCATGCCTGCGTCCGCTGCTACTGCTGTCTCGCGCCGAGCTTGCAGGAATGCGATGACGGCTTGTTGAACTGCTTCCGGGTGTAGCTGCAAACCCAGGGCTGGGATGCTGCCTGACTCTGCTGTGACACGAGCTGCCACCTGTAGCCATGAATTATCATGTTGCGACCGGTCAGCTGGAGCCATGCATGGACACTTCCCAACTAAGTAACCCACATGACAATGGACAGCAGGTGTTGACTGCGGGATCGTGCAGATAACACCTGCTACTTGGTTGCAACTTCTTGCTACTAAGCAGTCGCCAAACAGCTGGATGGTGCATTGCTGGAACATTGGAACCAAGCTGAAGGGTCCAAGGCATGTGTGTGTGTCCCTGTATTACCACCATCATCATCAACAGTGCTGGTTGTGTTCACACCTGCCTGGTCCCCGTTGCATTGAGGTCTGCTGTCTGCATCACTGCCCACAGACGATGTCTCAGCTGACCAGAAGGACCATCCCAGCGAGCAGCACCACACTCACAGCAGCACACAGCACTGCCAGGGTTGACACGACCACAAGAAGCAGCACTGTACAGGAACAGCAGCAAGTGCAAACACACAGGACTTGCGAACTGACATGCTGTTGAGGTGCTTCACATTGCATGTGACTCGCTCATTGATAGTGCACTTCATGCTCAGCAGTTTATCAGCTTAAGGCCATGATTCACACAGCAAACAGCCTGATGCGGCAGCATCTTGCACAGCAGCAGTAACTACCTTACCTTGTCGCCACAGCAGCATCAGATGCTGTGTTGGGTATAGATGTTGGGTAGGGCTTGTTGTGACATACCCAGTCAACTGCAGGACCCTGTTGACTGCTGTGTGTTGTGTTGCTGCTGATGTGCTGTACACGCTCCTGCTGTTCATCACCAGGTGGACCCAACAAGGCAGCTGCAAGCTTGCGACCCTCATTCAGCAGCCGCAGGGAGTCAGCTTCCTTTTTATCCCTTTGCTTCTGATCCAAGGCACCGGGATGCTGCAGCAGCTGTGACAGTAATGAGCTCTGCTGCAGCACCCCTAACTTGGTGGCTTTGCCCTTTGGAACCCGAGCAACATGTGACATCTTGCCTGCTGCTGAATCTGACCCATAAGGCCACCACAAATGAATCTCGCGCAACCTACATACATACAACGAGACCAGGCAGGTCATTATGGCATACTCTATGTGGAGGATCCAGCAGTAGCCAGGATGCTTCTGCTAGTGTGGTGTCCACACGGACCTTACCTTTCGGCCTCGTCAGGCAGAGACACGGCAACTTGAACTGCTGTTGTCCTGCAGAGTAAGGAAGGATCACCACGTTGATCAGGCAACAGTCAGCCTGCTACTGTGCGGGTAGCTGCACCATGTTGATGCTTATGTTGGCTTGCTGTCCTTTCAAGCAAGCTACATCAGAAGCTGACCTGGCATCCCACAATTCGGTATAACTGATCACCGCAGGTTCCTCCTGCTCCTCTGTAGGTGTGCCTGATCCATCTAGGGCCTCTGCTTGATGATGTGGTTGCTGCTGTACTGCAGTTTGCTGTGCCCTTGCAAGCTGCCGAGCAAACACACTGCCATCTTGCAACAGGCGCTTCTTGCTCACATGGCCCGGGCGACTCAGCCCATCCATAACGCAGCATCAGTTTCACACAAACCGAGGGCGGATCCGCAAAGTCCGGCGTTGGCATAAGGTACCCCATCACATGGGCAACTCACCCGCAAACGTTCAAGCAACTGACCCACATTGAATCTAAGACATGTGATGCTGATAGGACGTGCCACCAGATGGACACTCCAGCGGTCCCAGAACGTTACTTAACAGTCCTATGCGCTCATCCCTGGAGGTGCGTTTAGGAATCATTCCATGCACGTTTATGCCTTCACTTGTTCACACTTATTGCTGTGCACGTTTGAGCCAGCCTTTTAGCTTGAGGTGCACATTGTAGCTGCTGTTGGCCTGATCAGCAGACCAATGCAAGCTGCTGCTGCTTCGTCGCAACGACCACCAGAGCCGTAGTAATGTACCTTCGGCATAGCAATTGACCCTAGACTGGCTTGCATGCTGCACATATTTGTTGTAGGAGCTGCTGCTGGTATCCTGGGTGGTGTGGGCAAGTGGATTCTGTTCCCCACCAGCTCAGACCAGGCAGTCAGCGATAGCATTGTCCAAGCAATAGCCAGCGAAACACACCCACAACCTAGACGCAGAAGATTACGTAGCAAGTGCTCGTTGACTGTCATCACCGCAGCTTCAGCAGGCGCAGCTTGTGTAGCTTACCTGCTGCTGAGGCATCGGCGCAGCAGCAAGTCAGGCTCTGGTGCAGGCACCGGCAGGTGAGCTTGTTTTCCTGTGTCAGAGGTGACAACCACGGCCATGAACAGGCGTAAGTCACCCTAAGCAGCAGCTGCGTCCTTTCTCTGTGCTATGTCATGTGCACTCTCTATCTCAGCACTGCTCGGGATGCCAGCATGCAGAGAGTGGTAGACCGTGGTAATCATCAGCATACCTCACCGCAGCTGCTCCTTACACATCTGGGCTTCTGCAGCAGGTTGAGCAGAGCGCATTATGCCCCACATGCGGCAGTCTGTTACAGGACTCAATGCAAACCATTGACATCTATGTACCGGCAGCTGGTCTCCTGCGTCACCACTGTCACTGTTTGATGTCAACATGTTGTCATTGTCACCATTGTTGCAGGCGAGATCTGAATGGTCGAATACCTCTACCTGACTTGATACGCTTCAAGGAGCGGCAGTGGTTTGTTGAGGAGTTAGAGGTGAGGCCACATGTGCAGCTCACAGGTCTGGGAGGCAGCTGCCTGTTGTGGCGATGAATACCTCTGCAGTCTGGACATCTGCTGTTATATGACAGACACTGTCGGATGTTTTAGGCATGTTGGCAGGAGGTGTTGGTGTTGGTGTTGTACTCCAAGTGTCACACACTGCTGCTGTGGGTGGCACCATGTTGGAAACAGTCTTCAGCTGCAGCTGCTGATACAGCTGCTGTGGAGGGTCTGCATGTGACGACTGTGACGTGCGTTATTGTCGTTGAGACTGATCTTGCGTGCCTCTGTGCTGCAGAATGCTCGTGATGCTGACCCTAATGCTATGCTGCGGCTGGCAAAGATGTACCTGCATGGGCAGGGGTGCCAGCAGAACATAGCACTGGCTCAGGAGTGGGTCAGGAAAGCAAGGTGAGTCTTCTTGGGGAGGTAACTTCTCTTCCTTGCCCGTTGCAAGGTGTGCTTCCATAGCTTGGTTACCTGTCATGAAGCTGTATGCTCAAGTTGGAATCGCTAGTAGGTTGTGCACCACATTGCCACCGTTTTGTGTGAATGCTTCAAATCAATACACCAAAGCTGTGTGTCTGCAACAGGAACATGGGTGTACCAGCTACCCTGGACGAGTTATTTGCTACAGACGACCCTGACCCCAGGACTAGGCTCAGAACACTGGCAGCAGCAGAAGAGCGTAGAAGGGCGTTGAGGAGGATGGGGCCGCAGTACGCACAGCAGCACAAAGCTGCTGCAGCATAAGATGTTGGGTGTATAGCGTGTATTGTGTATGGTGTGACTGTTCAAACATCATTGCAATGAATCAGTCATCGTCGTCTTCGCCGATACACAGTACACCTGCCATTGTTAGTGAGCTATGGGATGCTGCTTGGCTTCCATGGGTAATGTACAGCAGTGTAGTCTCGATAGCTTGCGGTTGAGCGCAAAGACGGCTCATGGATCGTCCATATGGCAGTCATCTGGATTTCGAGTCTGTGATACATGTTGTTCTGTTGGACTCAGCTGACAGTGTCCATGTCGCGCTCTGGTTTTAGCTAGCAAGCCTGCTGCTGCGATAACTGCAGAGCCTGAACGCCGATATTTGGCGACGCCATGCACTGTCATATGCATGTCGACAGTGCGCTTGGATTGGCGCCATGTCTCACTCTCAATCATCGTGAGAGCATTGACAAAGCAATCTATCTTTATACAAAATGCCTTTGCTCTTGTAGTTAATGTCTCTGCGAAGCTGGGGCGGTGCGAAGGGTAGCCTTGGGGCTGTGCAGCTTTAGGTGCGCACCATACAGGCGGGTGCTTCTTCAGCTCGCAAGGGTGCCATTGCGTAGCCGTCAAAACCATGAAGTATAGCACAAGAGTCAAGGCTACTGTCCTTCATGAGCACGCCGATGACACCCTTCCAGTCAGCATGCCCACACAGCAGCAAATTGCACAAGCAGTGAGAGCTGACATAAGGTGTGTCAGATGCATGTTGAAGCACGTCAACCTCTGCTGTAAGCTAGGTCACGACCGTAACAAGCTTCACGGTTAAGTCAACATGAGTAATTGCTCGCTGCAGCTGCAAATAAGTCCCGTGGATCAGTGAGCAGCGCAGGTACGAGTATACTCTTTTGGCAGCTGTGCTTTCCACATGGCAGGGACCTGCTTGAAAAGACCTCAGCAAGTATAAAGATTAGACAAGATCCAGGCTGCGTCATGTAACAGGATTGTTCTGTGTATGCAGTCAGATGTTTGCCAACTGCTGGGAGCTGCAGCAGCTCAACCAGACAGCGCCCAAGGCCCATCAGAGGACAATCAACAAGCTGGCACTGCCAACCAAAGCAAGGCTGCAGCAGCAAGTCACCCATCACCTGCATGATGTGTGTGACTTTGCCAAGTGGACTACAGAGCAGTTGGCCAGGAGAAGAGCAGTCAGAGAGGTCAAGGCAAGAGAGGAACAGTTGGACAAGGCTGCTCAGAAGGAAGCTTTGCAGGGATGGCACCGACACCAAGCGCAGGTATGAATATCCTTACTTGATGCCTATGTTGAAGCTAAATACCCTGGTTAACGGTACACACCTTGGCACGCTGGCATGAACTGTGACAGAGTCAGCAGTGTCTCTAGGCAACCTTGGACTTTGCTTGAACCACCACCTGCATGCTTGTGGTGGTAACAGACTCTAGGGCCAACCTACTGAGCAACCTGCTGCTAGGGGAGCACTCGAGAGCTTTCATTCTCCGAAAAGGTTGTCATTGCAAGCTATCATGTGCGTGTGTGCGACTTGCCCATTCTGCTGCTTGCAGTTGAGGTCTAAGCGTGATGTGATACAGCAACAGCAGCTGACCCAGCAGCAGCTGACAAGCAAGCAGTCAGCTGCCCTGGTCACACAACGTGCCAAACAAGACCTGCTGCATCTCAGAGAGAAGCAAGACAAGCAGAAGCTGCATGCACATGAGTTGCGCGCCAATCTAGCCAAGCAACAGATGATCACAACTCTCAGATGACAGAAGATTCTGGACTTCATGACTATCAACTGCTGTGCAGCCACTGGTGGTTGAGTGCAACAGATCTCGCATGGAGGGAACGTCATGATTCCGTCATATGCCTCACAGGCGGGCCGGCAAGTATGGCACAGGCACATGCTTATCAGCTTGGTGTACAGGGTTTGTGATCGTGTGCCACAGTGTGGCGCAGCAGTTCTGCTGGTACTTTTGCTGCGATTTAGCAGCATCAGTCCGTGATGCCTTGCAGTACAGTGTTCTTTGTCTCAGCTTGCACCTTTGATGATAACAGGGAGCTTGATTACCTTGGCAGTGAACATATGTATGGCATGCATATCGAATGCTGAGAAGGGGCAGTATCCACTCATCATGTCAACAAACAACGTTGTTTCAGGCATAAACTATTGTGTACCTCAGCTGTTCCCAGGGTGTGCTGTGCAATCCAAGCTTGCTTTCACACAAATATGCCTGTGGCAAGTTCGCGTTATGCGCATTGATCACAACCATCTGAACAGACCCACAATGCCTGAATTTTCAACACCACATGCAATGAACTGGAATTTGCAGCAGCGCACCGGCATGATAGGGCTGATCAGACAGCCATATCATATGAATGTCCAAGTTGTCACCCGCGGAACACCAAAGCATTACCGTCAACAAGTTCAGTGCCGCACTACAGCCCGTAGCTGAGCTAGGACTGTCACCAACATCTTGTAGTAACCCTACCACCAGCTTTTCCGGGTGGCGGCCCCTTAGAAGCAGCATTGCATTATTTTGTTTGTGTCAGGCATGTTTGCATTCACATCACTGCACGAGCCCAACTTTCTTTTTCACTGAGGTGGTGCATAGGGCAACGCAATCACCTGCTACAGAGCCCTTGGCTGTTCTTATCCACCCACACCACTGTTGACCAGGCACTACCTAGGACACTTTGCATCCACTGTCGTTGCTGCTTCAGAACATGCTCATCTGATGTCTGCTGCTGCTTGTATTGGCTCAACAACCAGTCTGCTAGCTTCCTCCACTGCAGCCATGTCACAACCTCTTGGCCTGACACCTCTACCACAAGCTGCCAGGCATCCTTAGACCCCAGTGATGACATTACAGACGACCAATGATCAATGACATAATCCAGCACAGGCCCAACTTGATGCAAGCTTACCGCCTCATCACCATTCTCAGGAGACTGTCGCTGCTTGTCTGCTGCTTGCTGTGGTGTACTGGTCATGACTGCCCTGCTCATGAGCTTGGCCACCCCATCAGCATGTGCAGAAGGAGACACACCACAAGCAGGGACCATGGTGTGGTGCTTCTGGCCGCCTGCTGGGACTGATGCTGACTTGGCTGTTGGCTGATCATTATCACTTGACGATATGCTATCTATACCCAGCAGAAGTGACAGAGTTGCCTGCCAGGCTGGCACTGAGCTGTCAGCCGCAGCTGTTGCTGTATTAGCGCTGTGTGCTAATGCATATGCTGCTGTTGTGCAGACAGCTGGGTGAGGTGAAGTGAGGTACAGGGTGAGGAGGAGCTGATAGACTTCATCGACTGCAGGCAGCAGTGAGGCCACAAGGAGTAAGATACACAGACACATGTACACAGGAGTCACTTCAACTGTTCAGGCAACGCACAATGTTCTAGTGTGCCAGTTACGAGCAAAACAGATGAAGTGTCGTGTTTCTACTAGTACGAAGGATCCATGTGCCATGTGCCAATCTCAGCTATTCAAAGTGCTGCTACAGTGGCATTGCATCGGTGTGTGCTCTCACCTGTCATGTTCAGCTCACAGCCCTCAGGTCGACTGGCCACTACTGACAACACAGCAGCTTGAAGGTCAGCAGGCAGCGCAGACATCAATCCACCAGCAAACACAGCACCAGCACCAGCACTGGGTTGTACATCAGCACCAGCAGCAGCAGCAGCAGCCACATTGAACATGTTGCAGACCTTGCCTGCTGTCTCCTTGTCCATCAGTGCTGCTGTAGTGATGAGTGTGTTGAGAGTCATGGCTCCCAGGAAGCGACCTGATGAGGGGTACTGCTGCTGCTGTAGGGTGACAAGGGGGTGGGTGACACTACCACTGCTGACATCAGCTAGGCTGTTGGATCTTGAGGTTGTGAATACCTCCAGCGCTACGTCTGCTATTGGGCTCAACAAGGTTGACAGGTCATCCTGCATAAAAGAAATATAGATGGTGAGAAACAAGACAAGGAATGGTTGTGCGTGAGAAGCTGTGACTTGGTACAGTGGTGCCAGCGGCTGTTTGACAAGACCTGCTGTGGTTGTGTGGCAGGTACTCAATCTGCTGAGATTTTCTCAGGTGGTGTACTATGAAACAAATGTGCAAGGTTCCAGCTGCTGTCCCAAGTTGACTATCGGTGTCTGTCACCCACCGACCTGCAGGCTCCTCCAACATGAAGTGTCTCCCACGATTCTATCCAATACAGCCTCGTATGATGGCAGTAACGGCACAAGAAGACTATACAACACATGGCCAAACAATGTCGTCTCTAACTCAGACTCCCTGGCTTGTGCCGCTGCTGCTGCCGCTGTCTGTGCTGCTGCTTCTATTGCTGCTTTGACCTCCCAGCCAGGCACATGATTAAAAGGTGACAGAGCCACCAGTGCCTGATCATCAAGCAGCCGAGATGCTGTGAACAGCAGACGAAGATCAAGCTGGTCAATGTGAATGCCAGAAGCTGTACTGCTGCCAGACTCCTCCTCTGCTCGTTGCTGCTGTACCTGTTGTCTGAGCTGTTGCACAAGCTGAGTGCTGACCCAGTTTCTAGTTGCTGCACGTTGTTGAGGTTGATACACTGAGCGGTACAGACCCCAGCCTCCGTCACCCTCCACGATCATCAACGGGTGGAGGCCTGTACTGCTGCTACTGTTGGCTGTTGCTGCTGCTGCTGCTGCTGGTGATGATGATGATGTACTATCAGGGGGTATACAGGTAGCCCCAGTAGGCAACTGCAACTGCTGGGTGTCCTGCTTAACCACCTGCCAGACACCACATACAGGTGAGGACCCAGTATCTGTACTCAAGCTGCTGCTTCCTCGCTCTTGTGTTTGTTCCCTGCTACCTACACTACTGCTGTTGTCGTGGTAAACAGCAGCAGCATCAGTAGTACTAAAGGTCAGCTGTGAGAGGAACACAGGTGTCCAAGGTACTGCTCTGTCACCAATGTCGTCAACCTGCCTGGGGCAGCTCAGCACAGAAGAGTCCCCTGCTGATGCTGTTGACATGTTTGCTGTCCCATGCAGCAGCTGATCGATAAGAGAACTATCCAACAAGCCCCACTGACAGAACCGCCTGCCATAAGAAACAGACACCTGCACAAGCAGTTGCACAGGCAATCGGAGGGCTTCACGGTGGGTTGGTTGAGGCCAAGGGCAGCCGCCATAGACGCGTCAGCTTACCATTGTTTGCTCAGTCACTAAGTAGCTTGAAGAGCAGTCGGTTCCAACCCCATGTGCAGCCAATGTTCCCACACTGTCAACATGCTCAATGCATCTCACCTTGCCCTCCTGCTGTTGCTCCACCATCATGAGGGGCGACCCTGATGCTCTCAAGCCAGTCAACACGGCCACACTGTAAGTGGACAGGTCGTCAGGAGCCTCTGACAGAAACAGCTGGAGGACCTGTTGCACACTGGCACTGCTGTAGACGTGCTGATGGAGGAACTGCTGCAGGGCAACCTGGACCAACACAGACACACATAACACCACCAGCACTGATGTGACACTTGGTACAATACATTGCATAAGGCTGCAAAGCTCACAAATCTGCATATCATGACATGACCATTTGGTTGGCGTGTACATACGCAGCTTCCCAAGGTGGTCCGGTAGTGTTGCTGATACCAAACCCATCAGCAAAACCCATAAAGCCACTGTGTTCACCACCAGACAACACAACCAGTATGTTCACCTGCTCACCGCACCATCATCCACCCTACCTGTGTCACTCCTGCAGAGCTGGTATCCACTAGTTGTGACACAGGGCCGCCACTCATTGCAGGTCTGAATGATGACTTACTGGCACTGCTTGCTGCTGCGTACTGTGTCCACATGGCCATCACTGATGCCGCCTTGGAGTACACCAGCACACCAAAGTCAACATCAGCATCAGAGCCAGACAGTGAGCCCAGCAGCGGAGAGGCAATTGGCAGGGAGTCGTACGTGAGGGCCTTGTGGTATGGACCTGCGGGAGACACACAGTACAGACTGGGTTATGTGACTACTGATGTCAACAGCTGACCTGCCTGCAGCCACGTTGCTTGCATTGCTGCCAACAGACAGACAGACAAGGTGTAGCGCCCCGATGACTGCTGTGTCCCCCACCTGTTGCTGTCTGCTCACCTTCATGTACTCCAGGTGTCCTTCCATGTGGCGTGATGACCCGCCTCATCACAGCAGCTGCTCCTGCTGGCCCCAGTGAGCCCTGCAACACCTGGGCCAGACAGCCATACTCCAGCAGTGAGGCCAGGCCCTCATTGACCAACAAGTCAGACCAGCTCACTGCAGTCACGAGGTTACCAAACCACTGATGAGCAACCTCGTGACAAATGACGTCAGCAGAGCGGAACAGAGACCAGGCACCTGGCAGGGAGTACAGCAACCTGCACAGCGACACAGATGAGTGCATGGTGAAATCAAAGTCATGTGTCAGGCAGGCCTGCAGGCTGGACCTTGAAAGCTGACAGATTGCAGCAATACAGCAACCAGCTTCCTAGTAAAGCAATGTGTACCAAGACTGTTGAACAGAAAAGGAAGGCGGTGTCATGTCCGAGGCAGCACATAGCAAGGACAGGACAAGTGGTGACTACAGCATATGACATGTGACACAGTGAACTCTGCCAGCAGCCATCATGCCTGCACCCTGCGCCACCTTTCTGCATCAAACATCAGTAGTCCCCAGTTCTCCATGGCTCCACCCTTGCCTGGTACAGCCACAAGGTCAAACTTCCTCAACGGCTGTGACACCCGGGTGTATCTGGCATAATGATTGAAAGCAGCAACTGCCAGCTGTAGGGGTACAGCTGCGGCCTCAGGGGATGTCAAATGGTTGCGTGGGAACCATAGGCGGATGGCCTGACCCCTGTTGACAGACACAGGCACAACACTGAGGCAATTTCTGTGACACTGTCACATGGCTGTGTTGTGTGATGTTGCCAACATGGTCTTCCAGTACTACAAGCTACACAAGGACCTTCAGCTACAACAAGAACCTTTACAGGACTGGATAACACTAATGCTGACTCGTAGCCGCTCACTTTGTTGTGTTGGCTGTCACTGCTTGCATATCACCCACAGCCACTGCCATGAGGTATGTTGACACAGGGGGGCTGGGCAGGAACTCAACAAGCACTCTGTTGCTGCTGGTGATACTGCGCTGTGCCTCAGGCATGTTTGATAGAATGGTCAGCCGGCTGGGGGCCTCAACCAAAACAACAATTGGGGCCTGAATATACAGTCACAGCAGTGCATGCAGAATCATTTGTGAAACAGTGGGCGAATATAATGACCCTGGTGTCACGGGCAGGTTATTCAGTACATTTGAGCCCCAAGTAGGGGTCTCGTAGGTGTGGTTGGTTGTCTGAATCCAAGCCCTGGAAGTTCACGTGTTGAGCGGCTAGTCAATGCAGCTGTACCAGTCTGTCATACCTTGTACTTTGGTTCATCCATACAAGGGAATACTCTCCTTGCTCCCTTGGTCTCTAGCTGGCTGCTCACAAGCACCTGCTGCTGTAATGTACCATCAGCTGCTGATGTATTGAAGGTGCTTGAGCGCCATAAGCCTGTACCAGAGCTGTTGAAGTGTGCTGTGTAAGCTGTGCTGATCAGCAGTGTGCTGCCTGCTGGTGCAGTGAGACTGCCCAGACTCATCAACCAGCTGTCAGAAGCTGCCATGGCCAAGAGAAAGAAGACAGACGACAATGAGAGCCATGGTGATGTGAGACTGACTGCATAGATGAGCTTCTGGCATCAAGATGGCAAGGCTGTGCAAAGTAAGCCATGAATCACTGTTTCAGACATGGAA
The DNA here is from genome assembly GCA_029853055.1 of Scenedesmus sp. KT-U. Taxonomy (NCBI): domain Eukaryota; kingdom Viridiplantae; phylum Chlorophyta; class Chlorophyceae; order Sphaeropleales; family Scenedesmaceae; genus Scenedesmus; species Scenedesmus sp. KT-U. The sequence continues at coordinate 11,296 of JARWLF010000138.1, read as the reverse complement.
ACGTACAAGAAGCTGCTTTCAGGGTGATACTCTCTACCTGACTGTTCCTTGAACAGCCTCCCACAATCTGTGACCAGACATCCTGAAACATGGCCACAGAGACACACTGCTTGGTGCTGCTGCTGACCCCCACCACCAGCCACAACACTGGCGTGTACTGTTGAGAAGGTGAGGTCGGCGACATGAAGCCTCACACAGGCAGTCTCCTGGGTGACACACAGACGTGAACATGATCCAATGGTTGTTGCCATTGCACATCCAATGCTTGAATCGCTTGGCTCAGTACTCAGCGGGTACACTGAATGTAGTCTATTGTTCTTATGTGGCAAACCAATAGACAGGTGTTTGCAGCTGTGTCAATGTGACAAAGGGAGGATGTCACTCACCTGATGTACGGCCAGGGTAACATTACTTGCTGCCGCAAAGCCACCTGCTGCATTTGCATCTCCTTGATCACCTGCAGCGAAGTGTTGTTCCAGAAGTGACAAGTACACCCTGTACCCCAGGGGGCTGTGGATCTCAGCAGCTGGGCCCAGGGAACCACTGCTGTCAAGGCACGGGCCACTGGGCTGCAGCCAGATGCCAGAGGGAAGGGGTGCAGCTGCTGCTCGATCAGACGTTAGAGCTTGTTCACCAGCAATGACCGCACTGCTGGTACTTCCAGGGGTTGAGGGTGTTGCGGGTGATGTGGGTCTGAGAATGGCCAGCAGGAGCCCTGCAGCACCCGAACACATACACAATGACTTAAATGTTGTGAATTAGCGAGAGCACATAACTCAGACGTATCTGCCCAACTCTACCACGCTAAGGGCTTGCGATCTCAGGTACCCCTGCTAGCAACCAAGCCAGTGGCAGGTATAGACCAACTCTTCACTGTACTGTGGGAATACACCTTGAGAGGCTGTGCACATAGCTTGGAGCAGCTTACCTGCTATCAAAAGTAACGCAGCTGATAGAACCCAGAGTACTCTTTGGCAGTTGCGTTGCTGCAGTACCGTTTTGATCTCCACCCAGGGCGGCAAGTGCCTGCAGGAATGTGAACTGTTGTCATGATGTCTGGCCCTCACTGTGGACATACTGTCAGTGAAGGTTTCTCAGATGATTCTGAAAATTAAAAAGCGAATTAGGAACCTACCATTTGTGCCTTGTATTCAGCGGTCTGACTTCGTGAGGGGCGCTGTTTGCTGACTGATTCAAGTTTGCCAGTTCAAGCTCCTCATCCCTGTGTAGGATGCAGCTGATGTACAGTCCAATTCAACCTTAGCAGAAGAAATAACAGAGTTGTCAAAACAAAGTCTTACCCGTTGATCTCTTGGTAAGTGCGCAGAGCAGGCAGCATACGCTCCCAGTGTGTTCGCGCTTATGCAGCGCTGTGGTGCTCCTTACACTGCGAGGTCACACGTTGGATGGCACATTGCTTGTGGCAACAAGTTTATTGGTGTCTAAGCTGGTTCTTGCCGGCATATACCTCACTCTTGTGAAATACAAGGGTCTCGCAACATGACACCCGGTACTGGACATGACATGACACCCCAGGGCGCCCTGCAAGAAGCATAAGCGGCGAGCAGACCCCAACTTGACCTTATCTGATGCGTGATCTGTCGTGCAAAGCTACATTGCTCTGGTTCACTGCTTCAGCCAGAAACGCGGCTCTGTCGATGCAGTGTAGCAACGTAACCTTGAGCTCGTGCATGCCAGCCTGCGAGTTGCGATGCAAGTTGAGGACGGACGTATAAAGGCATTTGACCTTTTGGAACTGCCAAGTGCGCTCTTGTTGAGTGTTCTGCAGTATCTTGATGTCCAGAGTCTGTGCTATGTCAGCAGGACCTGCAAACTTCTTAGCATACTAGCTGCACAGCCGTCACTGTGGCCGACTTTCATACATGATGGGTGGGCTGTGTGGGATGTTCGATGCACGCTGGCTCGCATGTTGAGGCTGCCACCTCAGGTAGGCAGTACCACCATCATAGACAGCCTGCAACACCATCAACCTGCCTAGCGGTTGGTGTCGAACATGCTTATAACGGCCTTTGGTAGCAGTCTGGTTTGAATGTTGCTTTGTATATCACACTTTCAGCATCATCATGTGTGCCAGAAATTGGTATTTTGCTGTGCTCAGGTGTTCCAGGTGCAGGTAGATGTCAAACGCTCTCGCAAGTTCCCTGTGACTGTTGCCCTGCACAACCTGCGACCACTACTCCACATCACAGACACTGAAGGCTTGGCAGACAGGCTTGGCAAGGCAGTACAGGTGCACACTAGCAGTGCACAGTGCCGTAACCGTTATGGCCAGATGCAGCAGTGTCAGTTCTTACCCCACTGCTTGACCCCTGTAGTGGACAGGACATGAGGGGTCAAGACAAGCAAAGCATACGTCAAGGGATCTCTTAGTACGTCCAATGACTGGTTTCACTACTAGCTCAAGAACCCGAGAAGTGATCGCTCCACATCCTCACAGCTGTTGGTGGTTACTTGCACACTGCAGGAGCAAGTGGGTAGGTTGTCCAGCAGCTTGTGGCGTTCCACCTCCTGGCAAGATTACCCTCCTGCTGCCAGCATCAGTGTGTGCAGGGCAGACAGAGCCACTGTGCGCGCCAGTCTGCGGCCAGAAGCAGTGGTGCCCAGGCTGGTGCACAACCTGCAGCAGATAGGCTGGCCACCATCACCACAGCAAACAGCAGCACTGCTGGCTGAGCACCAAGCACAGTGTGGGGACACAGGGCAGATGACATCAGCTGCTGTTTGTACAGGTACCGGAGCAACGCAGTGCATAGCCACGGCAGTGTATAGTTTGCCATCAGACCAGCATGCAGCTGGGTATGACCCTGGTTCAATTGACCGTCAATCGAATGATGATCAGCTCTGCAGTCGGGGTCATCAGGAGCAACACATGCAGCAGTCACGTAGAGAGGGCCCAGGGTGGTATGCTGGATTCAGCAGTGATAAAAGCTTGGTCAATGCCACCTGTTCCTCAAGCTGCCTACAAGTGAGAACAGCTATGTGTGTATTGCAACTATGTTGCCCCTGTCGCTCCCCAGTATAGCAGGTCAATGGTGTTTATACGCTAGATGTATCAGATGACTCAGCGGCTGGAGTCAGCACCTAGAGTCGTGTATCCAAGCTACCCACGAGTCATCAGTATCTGTGTGCAACCTTCGCTGTGTTTCAAACCCTACATCAGCGTGTTGTGTGTGTCCTTGCTGCTCAGGTGTGTCGTGAGCGCTGTGAGTTGATGGCCAGTGGCAGGCTGACCCAGCTGTCAGCTGCTGCCCAGAGATGTGCCTCACCCCTCAGCTGGGAACCCAGAGACCGTTTGGAGCTGCAAAGGACGCCAGTATCACACTTGACAGCAGTGGACAGACTGCCGGATGAGCAGATTGCAAGGTGCAGCTAACTCAGGTCAACCTGAAGGGCGATTGCAGGCAGCACTGTTAGGACCATCAGTGTCACACTGGGCCATGGCAACCATCAAGCGACACTGTGTGTCATGTAAGCTGCTGCTTTGACCACTGGAGGATATGCCATGAACACCATAGCGGCCTACGAATGAAGAGTACGATATTATCGATATGTTATGATGGTTTCGTTGTCCATGTTGCAGGGAGTCTGCCATCAATCAACTGCAGGCGCTGGGTGTGGCTGGGTGTGGCAGAGTCAGCTGCACGCCAGCTTGCACCTGCAGCAATCAGACTGCTGCATGTGTCAGCAGCTGCAGACCCCAGCATGCTGGCTTTTTCCCTGCCTGGGAAGCCTGGCTGGCTGCTGATGCTCGATAAGGCAGTGAAGATTCTTGCTAGGCTCCACACCCTGCAGCAGGTGTGCCTGTGTAGCAAGGAAGATGACGATATCAGTTCTAAGCACTGCGGCCTGTCCCGGCGCGAGCTGCAACAGCATAAAGCAGAGCTTGATAGCAGACCCACTGCTGCACCTCCTACGCTGTCTTTGCTTGTGCAGCAACCGCCTCAACAGCTGGCTTGTCTGCTGTCAGCCGACAGTGCTCACATGCAGCCAGCTTGGCGTCAATCGAGTGACCGCGAGCTACAGCTCTGTCTGGCAGGACTTCAGGAGTTCGCAGCGATGCAAGCAGCTTGCAGCACCGACCTGGCTAGACTGTACCGCTGTTCTCAGATGTTGGAGGCAGCTGCAACGGAGTATGCTGCTGAAGGAGCACACATGTTGTCCAATGATAGGGTGGCAGATGCCATCAGACGGATGGGCTTGCTGAAGCTGCAAGTGGAGCAAGAGGAAAGGGAAATGATGCAGCAACTGCTGCAGACAGCAGCAGCAAGGGACATCGTAATCAACCGCAGCAGTCAATTTAGTGGTTCCGAGTGTGTTCTTGCAACAGGAGAGGCCAAAGTTGCCATGATTACCCACCAGATGCATATTCGCAGCGCGATGCACGTAGAAACTCTACGTGCACTCTCCTGGTGTCTGTGGTTGCTGGGGGTTGTTGATTGACAGAGATGCGACTGGAAGGATCGGCATGCAGTGATGCTTTGAGGAGCATGTAGACCTGCTGAATTACTCCTGTACGGTTGATGGTGTGATCAGTGCCTGCTCAACGACGGTAGTGAAAGATCGGAGTTTGTACAGGTAGGTACACTGTACTGTACTTGCTAACTGGCGCACACCATGCCGTACCGCTTGAAAGTCGCACACCAGGCCGTACTTGTAATACTATCTGACATCGATCTGCGTCAAAATTGTTGCACCGTGAGAAGCCCTGGGAGAATCGACGAGGACCCCATGCGTCACATCAATAACTAGTACAGGGTCTGGGACCCGGTGTCGGTTATCCACTGACACATCTCACGTCGACGAAAACACCTGAGTAGCTCACAAGCAGAGGTGCTGACTGCAAGAGTGATACAAGTTCCGTCAGAGTGTGAACATCAGCTGGCTTCCGAAGCCAGGCTTCGTCAATACAGCGAGCTCGCTAGTGCTTGTACATCGCAGAAACTGTGCTCTTCGTATCATTGTCTGCCATGGCTGACATCGAGGCACAACATTCGAAAGCAACCGAGAGCGTCCCAGCATCTGTGGCCAAATCGCCTGCAAAGTTCAAGATAATTGGCCGAGTCGTCATGGCAATGAAAAGGTTTCAAGGTACTAAAGCCTCTTGCTGGCTCGTAAGCCAGTACGCAATTGCTTGGACTTGTCAGGTTGGACGAACCTGCTTATACGAGTGTGTTCACATCCACACTGTTGCCGTTCTGCAACGCAGCTTCTTTGAATCCTACGTATGAGTACGGAAAGAGGCCTTCGGATTCTGGCCCGGTCGAGACGGTACGCGCTGATGACAGTGTCAGCCTTCCTCTTGGAGTATGGCAGTGAACACTTGCATACTGGTTGGCATGCCAGCAGACTGTGCAATAATCAACCCAAAACGTAATCTTGCAGTATACTTGGCTCATCTGTATCCTACTGGTGCTCTTCAATACTTCTTTGGTGAAGCTGCACAGTGCGCTTGATGCTGTTGTAGGTGGACAGCAACCGTGTGGTGGTGCAACCCAAGCAACTGCATCAGGACTCAAGGGCTTCCAGCGGCAGGACCACTAGCGGCAGGACCCTCAGTGGCAGGCCGAACAGTGCAGGCCAGCACCATGGTTACAAAGGCAATCTGCTGTTCAAACCGCTTGCAGACCCAGCAGCAGTCAAAAGCAGCTGAGGGCAAAGATCATGGTGCAGCATCAGTTCTAACCAAGACTTGCGACTCTCAGCCACCTCACAATGTTCGACGTCCACCTGCAGTGTACGGTATAGCTGCCAGCGCACTTCCTCTTCTTACACCCAAGTTGTAGCTGGGTGCTACTGCAGCTGTCAAGCTGCGCATATGGCTGACTTGTTGTGTATGTGTTTGTGGTGTCACCCACTCTGTAGCATAGCTTGTGACAATGGTCGTCAGCAGCAAGTGCTGCATATTGTGTCGGTGGCTTTTATAATAAATATGACTGTTTGCTTCCCTGGCAGGCTAAGGCTGTGCTTTGTGCTGCATGAGACATGAGACTAGTTACTGTGGTAGATCCATGTAAAGAGTGGGTGGGCTCGTGCGGTGATGTATATGCAGACATGCCTGGCACGAGTAATCCTGTGGTGTCAGGATGCTACACTCAGCCAACCAATGATACGAGCGCAGCACAGCTGTAGTGTATGTTTCCAGGTTTGTGTTGACAGCGACTTCTTGTGTGTGTCTATTTTGTAGTTTTTGCCCCCCAGCTTGAGTGTGATATATAATGTGGCGAGCTGCAGTACAGCATGTGAAGCGTTACGATCTGATGTCTCAAAGGCAGTACGCGGGCGAGTACACTCAGCTGTTGTTGCTGCTGCGGCTGCTGCAAGATCTTGCAGTCTGTCTAGACAGACCCGACTCTGTCTGACATCATTATGTTGCTCTGTCTACCAACATTATCGCTGCAAACAACGGCTGTCTCCTGGTGTTTGAGTGTGACACTGCAGTGAAGAGCGAGTGGCTGTGTAGAAAACAGGTTGGTCTCTATCATTGCTAGTGCAGTGCTTTGCTTCATTCTGGTAATCAGTGTTTGGTGGCATCATCGAAGCATTGTGGCTGAAAAGTAGCTGCTACGCAGTTGTAGCAGGCTGTGGAGTTGCAAGTGGCGTGCAGGACCCTTCCCGGAGTGGGTCTTATAGTGCACCCATTCATGTGCGACAGTGTTGCCAGTTCTACAGCAACATGTAATGATTTCATCATCGTCAACAAGGCTGATCAGGTACCAGCATTGCTCAACTTGTCAAGCTGTCTACATAGAGAAAAGTTTGAAGTCAACGTGGCATGTAGAACTGTGACACTGTGCTCTCGATGTGTCTTGTAACAAATGGCATGTAATACCGAGCAAAGGTTTCACAGTGTCACTGTTGACGGCCGCCACAACCACTGTCAAGACTCTGGAAAAGTCAATGGAAGGCAAGGCGCATCTGCCTCGAGTCAAAACACCTCAAGCACCTAACAACATCAACTGTTTCGTAACCAGCCAGCTCACAAGGCTGTTTGACCCTGCACCATCCACTCACGAAGCCAGTGGCTGAGCAACACAGGCATTAAGCTATGCTAGAGTAGGGTGAGGTGTCTAAGGACCCCGAATTAAATGAGCCTTATTTTTAAGGCCTGTTTACTGCCCTGTTGAAGTGATTCAGGCATGGCTAAGCAGCAAGCAAGGAAGACCGTTCACGAAGTTCAGGATGGCAGTTGCTGCTGCAATCAGGGCTTGTTGGGTGTGTTAACATCTTGATGATCATGTGCTGGCCTTATGACATGCGTCAGAGAGCTCCCAGCCCAGTCCATCACAACAGCTTCTTGAGGTCAGCCTCCAACTGTGCTGGGGTGGTGGTGGAGCCGTACCTGGTGCAGTCACAAGTAGCAGTAGCAGTCAGTACCCAGAGGATGCTTGTACAAGCCTACAGATGGCCAATGGCTGCGGCAGCTGACCATAGATATATGAGGGGTGTTTTCACAGAAGCTTTAGCTATATCCCTTGCATGCTCTCATTGGAAGTGTTTGGTCAGTCCAATCTAGCTCACTTCACACTATCCCATGTCATGTGCAGTCAGGAGGTCACAGCTCATGCTGCTTACCTGCCCACCACCTTGCCTTCTTTGTCCACCAGGAACTGCAGCACAAGAAAAGAGGCAAACAGCAGTGCCTCATCAATGGCTGATCCAGAGCCACATGATCAAACATATCAAGTTACCAAGCAAGAGGTCACATCAGGTGCGTGAAGTGTCTCATTGCTATCATCAAACCAGCAGTCCTGGCCCCCCACCTTGCTGAAGTTCCACTTGATGTCTGAGGTGAGGAAGCCGCCCTTCTGCTTCTTCAACCTGTAGACAAAGTAGTTGTGTCTCATGCACAACCATTGTCAGCAGATCATGACTCATGTGGCACAGCATGTCATGCTGCTGCAGGTGAGCTGCTGTGAGAGAGCTGCAGTCAACACACACTGCCTGCTGGCTGAAGCGGTGGCCATCTGACTGAGCTTGTGCAGTTGCTGGATGACCCCGCCCCCCTTGCACAATGCCCAGGTATCTTCACAAGCTGCTCACCAGTCAAAGACTGGGTCTGCACTTGATCCGTTGACGTCCACCTTGCTCATGAGAGGAAATGTCACACCATAGTTCTTCTTGGCAAAGCTCTTGATGTCAGCATTGCTGCCGGGCTCCTGACCACCAAACTGGTTGCACTGCAGACAACACAAAGGACAGACACTTCAGGACGCCCTGAATAAGCCCCTTACAACAAAACACGTACAGCTTCATGGCCAACGGCATGATGAGGCAGATGTTGTTGAGTCGTAGCAATGCATAGCTTGGCTGTCCATAACCTCAAAGCACACTGCACGCAGTCGGTGCGAGAAGCAGAGCTAGCAACAATCAGTGTGAAAGGACTAAGATTGAGAACTCACTGGGAAACCGAGGACCACCAAGCCCTGTCTCTGATACTTGTTATATAGGTCTTGAAGCTCTGCAGTGTGAGGAGAAGCAGCAGCATATGTAACTAGTGACCAACGTGGAGGCAACAACCCCAGCATGACACCACAACAACGGTGCTGAGCAACCTGCCGTGTGTGTGGTCCTCTACATGTCGTCTGATGCAGAATGCCATTTGACACCTGACTGACTATCACAATGCAGATACATCATGATTGATGTAATACATGCAGTGCATCTGGTGCTTGATCAGGGTGTACCCGCACTCATTACGATATGAACCAACAGCACGATCTGCAAATGACCTCAGGGAGTGGCAGTAGCTGCTGAGAAGTGGGGAGTATATACGCTGTGAGACGAACCAGTATGTGTTACCTGCATATTGGGGAGTGTGGGACAGGTTGGTGGAACGCCCATCGATGTCCTGCATATGCAACATGCTGTTATGAATCCGGTGGAGTCAAACTATGCTGGAATCGATCACCAACGCACTAGTACGGTACTGCTCTATGCTGTGAAAAACAGGCCATGGTCACACACACGATCGCTCTTGCATCGTTTGGCACTACAAAAGAGTCTATGACAATAATAACATCCACCTAGGGTTATGCATTGAGCGTTGTTTGAGACTAGTGTGGCCTACCTTCACTTGAAATGAATAGAAGTCAGAGCCTGCTGTCTTCGTAGCTGTGCTGCCAAATAGGGCGGTGCATTGCACAGATCTTACGCGCTGTGCTTGTTGTGCTGCTCGGACCCTGGTGTGTGGTCTGAATGTGCGGGCTGCGACCTGCATGGTGTCTAACGCTTGCGTTGCCCTGGTAGCAGATGAAGCCAGAGTTCGTGGCAGAGAATATACACTGCAGATCAACTTGCTCAAGAGTAAGTGGCACAACCTCTGCACCAAGCGCTATCACCCTCCAGCTATGGGGTTCTTATTGCCGTGTCACTTGCCTGTGGTAGGTCCGTACGATATAACGACCACCACACGATGGCTTCCGTTGCATGCGAAGGTTCTGGGCAGGGTACTGATATGGAACTGTAACATTAACCGTGCAAGTCTGTTCAGTAAGCAGAGTACCGAGTGCTGTGCACAGCTGCATGTAGTTGACCGCGCTTGTACTGTGCTACTTGGCGCCACCGCGTCGGACGCCATTGCAAATTGCGGCTCCGTTGTACAGCAGGCACCGTGTGTGCACACTACCTAGAATATAGGTCCCCTTTTTCTGAGATACAGTGTGTAGGTGATGTGCAAAACAAAACACGAGAGGCAACTTATTAGACTATATTCTTACTGTACATTGAATGTGCCACATAAACAGGCAAATATCGTGTGGACGTATGGAGATCTTGCCCGGCCCAGAACGTTGATTGCACCTTTTTCGGGCACAACTTCAGGCCGTTGCTGGTGCGGGAACGGTGGGGGATGTTTGTACGCTGTATACGCATTATACATTTATACAAAATAATACTTCTTCGTTTGTAAAAGAAGAGCTGCTCTCAGTGAGATTGCCTTTTGCAAGCAGTGCCGCACTGTAGCAGGCTGCTAATTGAACCTTCCTTGGGAACCGGGTCAGCAATGACTCCATCTGAAAACAGTCAGCAGCACATTTCGATTACCTTTCATGCATCAAGACGAATGTCAATGTGTTACATCTTCCGAAGCAACAAGTACTCTTGCACCGTTCACCTTTCTTTTACACCAATCGTCCAAAACACTGCATGTACGACTTGGAGACTATTTGTGACTCTGCACATCAATGCAGGGACTTCACACCAGTAAAATTATAATACCTGCTACTAATGCACCATGATGCGATGAATGATGTCAACACCAGCCATATACCATAATTTTCCTGGCACAGGGATGCCTATCATGCAATGAACCGTTCATAAGACGTATCCGTGACGCTATCTGCTGTTGTATACAGGATGCGGGCTGAATGTATACCTAGCAAACCATCTTCAATCACAATATGCCCTGCAAATGCGGAGGTGCACTGGAGACATTCTGCAGAATACTTGTGAATACGAGGGATACATAATAGACACATGAAACTACCATACGACCAGCTACAGACCTACGAGCAGCTCCGGTCAAAGCACAGCACTTCGCCGATATTTGACTGCTGTAACTGACACGTAGAGCTCTTAACACCAGCAGCCTACATCAGTGCCTTGCCAGACATACAACATACACATGCACTTGGCCTTGAGCACCTGCATCGAGGCCTTGGCATGCAACACTCACCAACACATTATCTGCTGCACAGGTCAGCAACAACACTGTCAGCGCTCACTAGTTGAAGCCAGTTGTATGGTACACACTCTACCAACCCCTCAACATCAGCCGTCTCCGTTTGTGCAGCCACTAGTATACTATCACGAACGATTCTACCTTGACCTAGTGGATACAAGTTGCACTTGATCCAGTGCAATAAACAACTAGCAGTAGATATGTCCAGTGCAGGATGCTGCTGCCGAGATGCAGCATAGTTGACAGCGCCAACTGCATGAATACTCGACAGCTCAAGACAGACGCCTCAACTATTTCGCATACTCAACATGAATACAGGGGACAAACCAGCCATACAAAGAGATGCAGGTTCGGACTGTTGCGTTCGATTACCACCATCTGGACAAACCACAAAGAATTTTGGTGGTAAAAACAATTACATCGAATACTATACGTCAATGAGAGTGACCAGCCACGCTACTTGTACACGACCCACTCATGCAGACGACTCTACAACACAGTCCTCGCTGTAAGGTGGGCTCCTACACCATCTCAGAGGTTCCGCGTATATATTTTGATCCACACTGCCTCTTTGTCAATAATCCCTGCATGAACAAA
>JARWLF010000137.1:0-28471 GCA_029853055.1 Scenedesmus sp. KT-U | reverse complement strand
TCCGCCTGCTGCGGCCGCCGCTGGACGCCCGTGGCGGCAGCGCGCTACGCGAATCCTGCGGTCACCGCTTCACCGGACTTCATGTATTCGCGCAGCGCGCCTTGCCACGAACGCCCAGCGACGCCCTCGCGACGGCGTCTGGGTTCTCACGCGCTCTGAGCACCGCAGTGGGTCCGTGGCTTGACCGCACGGGCCGGCTGCGGCTTCATCCACGGCTGCCCCCTCATCGAATTCCGTGCATGACCCTGCTCAGCCTCGTCGCCCTGTTCGTGTTTCTGGTGCTGCTGCAGCCCTTCGTGCACCGGCTGTGGCTGGCGCGCAAGCGCGAGCAGCTGCGGCATCGCATCGAGGCCGAGCGCGGCAGCCGGCTGATCCTGCTGGTGCATCGCGAGGAGCGCATGAGCATGCTGGGCGTGCCGCTGCTGCGCTACATCGACATGGACGACGCCGAGTCGGTGGTGCGGGCGGTGCACCAGACGCCTCCGGAGCAGCCCATCGACCTGGTGCTGCACACGCCCGGCGGGCTGGTGCTGGCCTCGCTGCAGATCGCCCGCGCGCTGGCTCGACACCCCGGCCCGGTGCGCGCGCTGGTGCCGCACTACGCGATGTCCGGCGGCACCCTGCTGGCAATCGCCGCCGACGAGCTGATCATGAGCCCGCACGCGGTGCTGGGCCCGCTGGACCCGGCCATCGACGGCGTCCCGGCTGCCTCGATCCTGCGCGCAGTGGCGCAGAAGGACGCCAAGGACATCGACGACGGCACCCTGATCCTGGCCGACCAGGCGCAGATGGCGATCCGCCAGCTGCGCGACAGCCTGGTCGACCTGCTGGTCGGGCGGCTGGGCAAGGAGCGCGCCGAAGAGGTCGCCGTAGCCCTGACCGAGGGCCGCTGGACCCACGACTACCCGATCATGCCCGAGCAGATCGCCGAGCTCGGCTTCAAGGTCGACACGGACATGCCGGAGAGCGTGCTGGAGTTGATGAGCCTCTACCCGCAGCCGCTGCGCGGGCTGGGCGGCGTGGAGTACGCGCGCCGCCCGCGCGACGAGGAGCCGCCGGAGAAAGAGAGCTAGGGAAGTGATTCGCACTTGGCGGACGGTAGCTGCGAGCGGACTTGTGTGGCCGGCAAGGCGCGACGACGAGCCGTGGCAGGGCTATGGCGAGGAGGATGAGCGCCGCCAGCCACGCAAAGACGCCGCAGATGCGTTCGCTCAAGCACAAGTCACGGCACTAGCGCCCGCCGCCCGGCTGCCCGCCTGACGGCGCCTGGTCCGGCGGCCCGACAATCCGCGCACGCTCGGCCTCGAAGCGCTCGCCAGCGTCTGCCAGGGCTCCGCCCGGGCCGAAGGCGGGCGTCAGCGCGTCCAGCTCCGCCAGCGCTTCTCCGTGACGACCGACACCGGCCAGTGCACGGGCGCGCTTCAGGCGCAGGGTCAGCACCTCGGGATTGTCGTCGCCGTAGATCCGCGACATGTTCCGGATCGCGATCTCCTGCAGCGGCAGGGCCTCGGCCGGCCTGCCCTGCAGCATGCGCAGGTTGGCCAGCATCTCCGAGCCGTAGGCATGGTCGTAGCTGTCCTCGCCGTAGATCTCGAGCATGCGCGCGGCAACCTGCTCCAGGGCGGGTTCTGCGGCATCGAGCTCACCCATAGCGGCGCGCGTATTCGCTGCCGCGGCAAGGCTGGCCCAGGTGATTCCGGCGCGCTCGCCCAGCGCGCCCCTGAAAATCCCATGCGCGGTCTCGAAAGCCTCGATGGCGGCCTTCGGCTGCCCGAGCTGGTTCGAAAGCTGGCCACGGTTGAACCAGACCTGCCCGCGCTCGGCGCTGCCTTCGGGAAAGCAGTGCTCGGCCTCATCGAAGGCACGCAGCGCTGCCTCGGCATCGCCCGTGCGGCGCTGCGCATCGCCCAGCCGCATCAGCTGTGCCCCCAGCAGCGGATGCCCTGGGCCCACCTGCTCGCGGGCAATGGCGACGACGCGCTCGTAGATCGGCAGAGCCTCTGCGGGCTGACCTCCCGTGCGCAGCAGGTCCGCCCGCAGCGACAGCGGTCGCACCAGCCTGGCGTGGCCAGGGCCGAGCGCGGCCTCCAGCCCCTCCACGACCCGAACGAGGACAGCGTCCGCCTCCTGCAGACGGGAGCCCTGCTGCAGTGCCGAACCCACCAGGTACAGGGCAGCCAGGCTGTCGGGATGGGCCTCGCCCAGCTGCTGCACTTTGGCTGCATGCACCTGCTGGCTGAGGTCCAGCGCCTCCGAGTGGTCACCGCGCAGCAAGCGGGTGCGGGAGTAATGGACCAGCGCGTCCAGGGTGCTGGGATGCTCGGGCCCCAGGCGGGCCCTGAGCACCGGCAGCGCCTCCTGCAGCAGTGGTTCGGCGGCGTCGATGCCACCGCGCTGCATCTCCGCCGCCGCCAGCAGGGCGGCCACCTCGGCGCTGCGCGCGGTAGGGCGACCCTGCTCACGCGCGTACTCCGCGCGCAGATCCTGCAGGGTCTGCAGCGCCAGCGGGACGTCGCCCAGGGCCAGCGCGAGCTTGCCCAGATCCGCCAGCACCTCGCGCCGCAGGGCCGGATCGCGGGCAAGCTGGTCGCGAGCGCGGTCGATACCGTCCGCCACCAGCTCACGTGGGCTGCGCGCCTGCACCCGCGCCCGCGCCACCGGGTCGCTTTCCTCGAACAAGGACACCAGGAAGTCCTTGACCAGCTCGGCGCGCACGGCCTGCGCGCGCGCCACCTCGCCCTGCCACAGGGCTGCACCGAGGCCGCCCAGCAGGGACAGCAGCACCAGCACGGAGGCGGCCACGCCCAGGGTGTGCCTGCGCACGAAGCGGCGCATGCGGTAGCCCGCGCTGTCGCGGCGCGCGGCGATCGGACGCGCCTCCAGCCAGGCGCGCAGGTCGGCCGCCAGGGCCGCCGCGCCCTGGTAGCGCCGCGCAGGCTCGCTGCGCAGCGCAGTGGCCAGCACCAGGTCGAGATCACCGCGCAGGTCGCGTGCCAGCCGGCGTCGATCCACCGCAGCGCCATAGGCCGCGGACAGCTCATCCGGTTGGGCCTGATGCAGCGCGCGGCTGGCGGCCTCGCGGGTGCCCTCGGCCTCGATCCCCGCCACCAGCGCGGAGACATCGCTGCTTGTGCGCCGATGCGGCAGGCGGCCGGTGAGCAGCTGGTAGCCGATGACGCCCAAGGCATACACGTCGGTGGCCGTGCCAACGGGCTTGCCCAGGATCTGCTCGGGCGCGGCATAGCCCGGCGAGAGCACGCGCACCCCGGTGGCGGTGACAGTCTCGCCGTCGGTCTGCTCCAGCAGCTTGGCGATGCCGAAGTCCAGCAGGTGCGGCTGGCCCTGCCGGTCGACCAGGATGTTGCCGGGCTTGAGATCCCGATGCACCACCAGCTGGCCATGCGCATAGGCCACCGCCTCGGCGATGCGCGCCAGCAGGCGCACACGCCCGCGCAGGTCCAGCCGCGTGCGTGCGGCGAAGGCGGTGATCGGCTCGCCCTCCACGTAGGCCATGGCGTACCAGGGCCGACCGTCCGGGCTCATGCCGCCGTCGAAGATGCGAACGATATCCGGGTGGTCAAGGCGCGCCAGGATGCTGCGCTCCTGCAGGAAGCGACGCAGGATGGCGCGGGTGTCCATGCCGCGCTTGAGCAGCTTGATGGCCACCTGCTGCTGATAGGCGCCGTCGGCCCGCTCCGCTCGCCAGACCTCACCCATGCCGCCCTCGCCGATGGGCTCGATCAGCCGGTACGGCCCGAACGCGCTGCCTGCGGCGGTTTCCCAGGGGGTTCCGCGGGATGCACCTGCCAGGGTCGGCGCCACGCCTCCCAAAGTGGCATCCAGCGGGCCGGCCGCGGCCTCGTCGGCGCGCAGCAGCGCCTGCAGCTCCCGCGCGAGCTCGGGCTCGCTGCGCTCGAGTGCCGCCAGCCTCTCCGCGCGCTCGCCCGTCTCCAGCTCCACGAGCTCGCCGAACAGCGCGGATACCCGCGCCCATACCGCTGGATCACGCCCCGCCATGCCCCGCCCCCGCGTGTGTGCGCGGCGGACATCCTAACCGCTGGACCCGCGCCGCTGGTCCCGGAAATGCGCGCTCTGGCCTTGGAGACCGCGGGGGCGTTCACAGCCTGGGCTGCCTTGGGATTTCTCACGCGCCCACCGGGCCTGCGATGATGTCGCATGCAGACCTTCAACGAACTCGATCTTCTCCCCGCGCTCAAGCAGGCCGTCGACGCCGCGGGCTTCCATGCGCCGACGCCGATCCAGGCCTTGGCGCTGCCGCCGATCCTGGCGGGCGCCGACGTGCTGGCGCAGGCGCCCACCGGCAGCGGCAAGACCGCGGCCTTCGGGCTCGGCCTGCTGCAGCGCCTGGACGCTGCGGCCATCCGCACCCAGGCGCTGGTGCTGTGCCCCACCCGCGAGCTGGCCGACCAGGTCGGCAAGGAGCTGCGCCGGCTGGCGATGGCGATTCCCAACGTCAAGATCAGCCTGTTCACCGGCGGCGTGGCGCTGGGCCCGCAGCTGGCCTCGCTGACCCATGCGCCGCACATCGTGGTCGGCACGCCGGGCCGCGTGCAGGAGCTGCTGCACAAGCGCGCGCTGGACCTGTCGACGATCGACGTGCTGGTGCTGGACGAAGCCGACCGCATGCTCGACATGGGCTTCGAGCAATCGATCAAGGACATCGTCAGGCGCCTGCCCAAGGCGCGGCAAAGCCTGCTGTTCTCGGCCACCTGGCCGGACGGGATCCGCGCACTCGCCAAGGACAGCCTGCGCGAGCCGGTGGAAGTCGCGATCGAAGGCGAAGCGCACGCGCCGGACATCGACGCGCGCTTCTACGAGGTCGCACTCGATGCCAAGCCCGCCGCGCTGATGGGCCTGCTGCTGCAGCTCAAACCCGAGTCGGCCGTGGTGTTCTGCAACACGCGCCGCGATGTGGATGACGTTGCCAGCGCGCTGGCCAACGCTGGCTTCTCGGCCGCCGCCCTGCACGGCGACATGGAGCAGCGCGACCGCGACGAGGTGCTGGTGATGTTCGCCAACCGCTCGCTGGGCGTGCTGGTCGCCAGCGATGTCGCCGCGCGCGGGCTCGACGTCAAGGACCTCGCCTGCGTGGTCAACTACGAGCTGCCGCACGAGGCCGACGTCTACGTGCATCGCAGCGGCCGCACCGCGCGCGCCGGCGGCAGCGGGCTGGTGCTGAACCTGGTCACCCCTCGCGAGATGCCGCGCGCGCAGGCCATCGAGGCCGGCCGCGGCGAGCCGATCCGCTGGAACCGCGCGCCATTGAATGCGCGCCCGGCCGATGTGCCCAAGCCGGCCATGCGCACCCTGCGCATCGACGCCGGCCGCACCGACAAGCTGCGGCCCGGCGACATCCTCGGCGCACTCACCGGCGCGGCCGGCCTGAAGGCGGCCGACATAGGCAAGATCGACGTGTTCCCCACCCGCAGCTACGTGGCGGTGCGCGCTGGACTGCTGAAGGCGGCCGTGGCCGGGCTGCAGGCCGGCAAGGTCAAGGGCCGCAGCTTCAGGGTGCGCGCCATGTAGTGGCGGCAACGCCCGGGTTCCAGCGCAATGACATGGAGCCGAGCCGCAAAGGCTATCGCTCCAGCCGATAGTTCAGCGATGCACGATTCTCGCGCTCGCTGGCGTCGAACTGCAGGTCCCAGAGCTCGTTCAGCAGGTACTTGATGCTGAACACCTGGCCTTCGCCGAACAGGGCCACGCCGTAGCTGACGTAGAGCCGCGGCGAGAGGAACTTGCCGACGGTGAGCGCCGCGCCGCCGAGCGCGGTGGACTCCTCGATGCCGGCGGTATCGAAGCCGAGCCGGGCGCCGAGCCGCTCGGCCACGAAGTTGCCGCCAGCCCCCAGCGCGGCGGCGGCGGCATTGAGCTGGCCGCCCTCGTCGCCGCGGGCAGCGCGCAGGGGCCGGCCCAGCACCAGGTAGGACAGGATGTCGGCCTGGTCCAGCAGCGGATCGGACCACAGCCCGAGCTGCGGATCCAGCGCGCTGCCGGTGACCCGGATGCCCGCGGTGACGCGGTCGAAGCGGCGCTCGGCGCTGATGTCCAGGTTGGGGTTCTCCAGCGGCGATTCGGCGAAGGCAAGCCGGCCGCGGGTAATGTCGAGGTCCTGCCCGTAGGCCTTGTAGCGGCCGGTGACGTTGAGGCTGCCGCTGCCGGTGGTGGCGCGGCCGGGGCGGTCACGCACGCGCAACTCGCCGGCGATGCGGCCGTCCAGGCCGAAGCCCTCCAGCCGCACGTCCTCGCCCAGCGCCAACCGCACGTCGGCATCGACGCGCTGCGCCACCGCGGCCTCGGCGCGCGGATCGACCGGGTCCAGCACCACCACGTCGCGGCTGGGCTGGGCAGTGCCCTCGATGCGGTCCAACCGGATCAGGGCCTCGGGCACACGCACTTCGCCGCGCACGCGGGTGAGGTCACCGCGCTGGGACAGCTGCAGGCGCGGCGAGGCGACCAATCGCAGCTCATCCGTGTTGGCCAGCAGCACGCGCTCACCCGTGATCTCCATGTCGAGCAGCGACTCGGCCCCGACGGAAAGGTCCAAGCGGCCGCTGCCCTGCAGGCGCCCTCCGGACACCAGCGCAAAGTTGAGCTCGGCCGACTCGGGCGAGCTGGAGCGCAGTTCGAACTCGCCCTGCTCGAAGCGCACGCCCAGCGCCGGCACCTCGGTGGAGAAATCGTCCAGGCGCAGCCGTGCATCGAGCTCCGGCCGGTCGCGCTGCCCACCGAGCTCGATACTGGCCGACAGCCGCCCCCGTGGATCGCTGAGCGCACCCTCGCTGAACAGCTGCAGCGCGCCCAGATCGTTCAACGACAGCAGCAGCTGGCCCTGCAGCGCGCCCTCGGCCTGCAGCGGCGCCTGCAGCCCGACCTGCCCATCGATCCGGCCGTCCACCCCAAGGCCACCTTCGATACGCAGGCGGGCCGCGGCAGGCGAGGCCTCGACCGCCACGCGCAGGCCGGTCCAGTCGATCAGCGGCTGGTTGGCGGCCTCGAAGCTGGCGATGCCGCCGGCCTCGCTGAGCAGTTCGCCTTCGACCTGCCAGTCTTCGCCCTGCAGCTGCAGGCGCAGCTCGCCGTCCAGCGCGCCGTTCCAGCGCCAGGGCGGGTTCTGGTCCAGCGCGCGCGACAGCACGCCGCCCGGCAGCGCAAGCGGCAGCGCCTGCAGGCGCAGCGAGGCTTCCCCGCGGCCATTGGCCAGGTCGGCCTGCAGGCACAGGGCACCGTCCCCGGCGGGCGCCTCGCCCTCGGCGCGCTGGCCATTGCGACGCGCCGCCTGCGGACGCAGGCACAGGGCCTCGATGCGCTGGCGCTCCGCCGACAAGGCCAGCGCCGCCGGCGACTGCAGGCGCCAGCGGCCCATGCCGGAACGGCGACGCCCCGGCTCGAAGTCGAGGCTGTCCAGCCGGCCATTCCAGGCCTCGGGCATGCCATCACGCGAGAAGCCGATGCCGCCGGCGGCGGCGAGGCCGAGCCGGCCCTCCTCGCCGACCACGCGCAGGGCGATATCGTGTGCGTCGGCGCGGCCGGCGGCAGCCAGCTCGAGCTCGGCGAAGCTCTGCCCCGCCGCCCCCAGGTTGGAGGCCTCCAGACGCAGCTCCACGGCCTCGCCGCGGGCCAGCCCGGCGGACAGCGCGAGACGCAGGCCGCCGACGCTGAGCGTGTCGTCCAAGGCCAATGCGCTGCCGCTCAGCTCGGCGGCGATGCGCGGTGCCTCGCGGCGACCGGACAGGCGCAACTCACCCTCGATACGGCCCTTGCCGCCCTCGATCCAGTCCGCCAAGGCCAGCGGCATCAGCCGCAGCTGGGCCTGCAGCGGGCCGTCCAGACCCTCGCGGGCGCCGGCAACAAGGCGCAGCCGGCTGTCGCCAAGCGCCAGCGAGAGATCGCCGCTGAGGGCGCCATCGGCATCGAGCCTGGCTTCGCCCCCGCCATCGAGCGCGCGTCCGCGCAGCCGGCCGGACAGGGACTCCAACTGCAAGCGGCCCTGCGGCCGGGTGTCCTCCAGGCGGCCGCTGCTGGCAATGCGCGCGTCCACCGCGCCTGGCCAGTCCGGCGCGAACACGGCAGGGTCGAAGCGGTCCAGCGCAAGCTGCAGGTCCCAGGCGAGCACCTCGCCCAAGGCGACCCGGCCAGCCAGGCCCAGACGGCCCTCCGGGCTGCGCAGCTGCAGGTCGATGTCCTCCAGCGCCGGATCCCCGTCCCCGGGCAGCTGCAGCTGCAGCCGCCCCTGCAGGTCCACCGCGATGCCATCGCGAGCAATGCGTAGGGTCGGGCTGATCCGCAGCCGCTGTAGTGGGCCCTGCGCATGGACACGGCCATCCAGGCGCAGCGGCGGGTCGCCGGCCTCGCTCACCACGAAGCGCTCCAGCTCGGCGCGCAGATCGAGCTCGGGCAATTCCGATGACAGATCGAGTTGGCCGGCCAGCGCCATCACGCCACCCTCGCGCCGCAGGCGCAGGGACTCGATGTCGAACAGCAGGCCGCTGCGGATCGCCAGCGCTGCCTGCTCCAGCTCGATGCGGCGGCCGTCGAACCCGAGGCCGGCGCGGGCTTGGATGCGCTCCAGCCCAGCGTCCAGCTCCAGCACAAGGTCGGCCAGGGGCAGCTCCAGGCCCAGCGCCGGCGGCAAGGTGGCCATCCGCAGTTCCGCCCGCAGCTGCGGCGCCGGCAGGCCGGCCCGGGTTTCGATCCGCAGGCGCAGAGCTTCGGGTTCGGGCGCGGCCAGCTCCAGCCGCAGCGCATCCAGCCCGCCCCGGGCGTCCAGGCCGAACTCAAGCGAGGGCTGATCGACAGGCATCCATGCGCCAGCACCCTGCAGCTGCAAGGCCCACTGCGGAGGCCGGGTATCGATGCTGGCATCCAGCGCCAACCGGCCCAGCGGCGCGACCAGCTGCAGGCGCTTCAGCTCCAGCTTGCCGGCGGCCAGCTCGGCGGCAAGCTGCAGGCTGTCGACTTCGACGCTCGGCGCCTCGGGCTGGGCCAGCAGCGCGAAGTCGACCAGCTCCAGAGACTGCACGCGCACCGCCACCGGCAGCTCGATCGCCGGCAGGCGCTGCGGAAGCTCGGGTGGCCAGGCCGCGGGCTGCACCGCTTCCGGATCCTGCTGCGCCGGCAGCCGCAGGCGCACGGTCTCGAGCCGCAGGCGCTGCACATCCACCCGCCCGGCGAGCAGGGGTGCGGCCGCGACCTGCAGCGACAGCCGTTCGACATCCACCTCCACGCCCGCCTCGCGATAGCGCAGCCCGCGCAGCTCCAGCCCACCCAGCAGGCTGCCCTGCTCGGACTCCCAGCTGAGCGCCTGCGCCGGCAGCGCCGCGCGCAGCTGCGACAGCGCCAGCTGGCGTCCCAGCCCACTGCCCAGCAGCAGCCACAGTGCGAGCAGCATCATCAGCAGCAGGGCCAGGCCCAGCCACAGCCCCCAACGCAGCCAGCGCGGCGCGCTCACAGCTCCGGCCCCAGGGTCAGGTGCAGCTGCCAGGGGCTGCGCGGATCGTCGAGCCCGCGCGCGACATCCAGGTTCACCGGCCCCACCGGCGATCGCCAGCGCAGGCCGATGCCGGCGCCGCGGCGCAGGCCGTCGCTGCGACGGTTGAAGGCATTGCCGGCGTCGAGAAACACGGCCGCGCCCCAGGTCTCGCTGAACATGCGCTCGAACTCGACGCTGCTCACCAGAAGGTTGCGGCCGCCAATCGGGTCGCCTGCGGCATTCAGCGGGCTGATCTCCTGGAAGTTGTAGCCGCGCACGCTGCGATCGCCGCCAGCAAAGAAGCGCAGCGAGGACGGCAGCTCCAGCAGGTCGTCGGAGAAGGTACGCCCCACCTGGCCACGCAGCAGCACCCGCGTACGCTCACCCACGGCACGCAGCCAGCGCGCTTCCAGCAGCACCTGGGCGAAGTCCACGTCCGAGCCGATCGCCGAGCTGCCGCCCTTCAGCTCGGTGTTGAAGGTCAGACCGCGGCTGGAATACATCGGATGGTCGTAGCGGTGGTAGCGCGCGCGCAGGGCCGGGTAGACCAGGGTGTCGATACCGGAGGTGCCGAAGCTGCGCGCACTGCCGATCCGGTAACGCTCGCGCTGCACGTGCACGGCGGTGGAGAGCGTCCAGTCGCCCAGGCGACCGCTGCGGCTGGCCACCAGTTCGGCGATATCGCTTTCCACGGTATCGCTGCTGTCTTCGCGCACGCTCAGGCCCAGCGTGTACCAGCCCTCCACGAGGGCGAAGGCCGGCACCCGATAGGCCGTATTGAGGGCGCTGCGGCGCTGCGCCAGATCGAGGCGGCTGTCGAACTTGTGGCCACGGTCGTTGACCCAGCGACGGTCCCAGCCCAGCCTCAGGCCGGCGCCGGAGTCCGTGCCGAAGCTCACGCCGGCGCTGTAGATGTTCTGCGCGGCGGGCACGACGCCGATCACCACGTCGGCCGCGCCGGTCTCCACATCCGGCTCGGGCCGGATGTCGATGAAGCCGAAGTAGTCGAGGTCGGTGAGGCGCTGGTTCAAGCGCGCCAGGCGCTGCTGTTCGAAGGGCTCGCCGAGCTCGAAGTTGAGCCAGCGCTCGGCCAGCTGGGGGCGCAGCTGGCTGCCCTCCACGCGGCCCTCGCCGAACGCGTAGCGCGGCCCGCTGTCCCAGCGCAGGCGCACCGCGGCGCGACTCTCGGCGCGGGTCACCTCCACCCGCTGCTCGACCAGCCGCGCCTCGAAGAATCCGCGCGCGGCCAGCGCGCGGCTGACCGCGGCCTTGGACGACTCATAGCGCGGATGGTTGAGGATCCCACCCGGGCGCGGGGCGAACGCGCGCAGTGCGGCCTGCACCTCGGGATCGTCCGCGCCGGGGCCGTCCACCCCCACGTCGAAGGCACGCACCCGCACCGGCGGCCCACGCTCCACCTGCAGCAGCACCACCGCGCCGCGCGGCGAAGCTTCCACCTGCACGTCCACCGACACCGCGTAATAGCCGAAGGGCTCCATCGCCCGACGCAGTTCGACCGGTGCCCGCCGCAGCAGGAAGGCCAGCCGCCCGGGCGTGATCGCCGCACGCTGCTCGGCGTTCAGCCGCAGCAGCTCCACCAGGGCCCGCACGTTGTCGGCCTGGGCTCCGGACAGCCCGGACAGGCGCACCTCGGCGAGCCCGGAATCGCGCACCTCACGCACCGCCTCACGCACCGGCGAACGGGCCCCGCGGTTTTCGGCGCGGGCTCCGTTGCGGCCATTGCCGCGCTCGTCCGCACGCGCATTGGCCTCGCTGCTGCGGGCGCCCGCAGCGGACTGCGCGGACGCGGCCGGCGCGGCCAGCAGAAGGCTGCAGGCGAGGCCAAGCAGCAGGAATCGACATAGGCGGGTCATCGGCGAGGAGGATAGCCGCAGCACGGCGGACCGCGGGTCAAGACGCGTTCAGGCTGGCCGCAGGCCACCCTGCCTGTATCTGCGTGGCCGGCTGGGGGACAATGCGCGCCCCGACTGCCACCGACTGCGAGCCCGCCCTCATGAGCCAGAGCCTGAACGCCCGCCTTGCCGCCGAACTGGAGGAGATCCGCGCCGCGGGTTTGTTCAAGAGCGAGCGCATCATCGTCTCGCCGCAGTCGGCCGAAATCGAGCTGGCCGACGGCCGCCGGGTACTGAACTTCTGCGCCAACAATTACCTGGGCCTGGCGGACGACCCCGGCGTGATCGAAGCCGCCAAGCAGGCGCTGGACACCCACGGCCACGGCATGGCCAGCGTGCGCTTCATCTGCGGCACCCAGGACCTGCACAAGCAGCTGGAGGCGAAGATCGCCGAGTT
The DNA here is from genome assembly GCA_029853055.1 of Scenedesmus sp. KT-U. Classification (NCBI taxonomy): domain Eukaryota; kingdom Viridiplantae; phylum Chlorophyta; class Chlorophyceae; order Sphaeropleales; family Scenedesmaceae; genus Scenedesmus; species Scenedesmus sp. KT-U. The sequence continues at coordinate 16,668 of JARWLF010000137.1, read as the reverse complement.
CTTCGGCAAGGACGACGCCATCCTCTACGCCGCCTGCTTCGACGCCAATGGCGGCCTGTACGAACCGCTGCTGGGCGAGCAGGACGCGATCATCTCGGACGCGCTGAACCATGCCTCGATCATCGACGGCGTGCGCCTGTGCAAGGCCCGGCGCTACCGCTACGCCAACTGCGACATGGCGGACCTGGAGAAACAGCTGCAGCAGGCCCGCGCCGACGGCGCCCGCGACATCCTGATCACCACCGACGGCGTGTTCTCGATGGACGGCTTCATCGCCCCGCTGGACCAGATCACCGCGCTGGCCGAAAAGTACGGCGCCAGCGTACACATCGACGAGTGCCACGCAACCGGCTTCCTCGGCGAGACCGGCCGCGGCTCGGCGGAGGTGAAGGGCGTGCTGGAGAAGATAGACCTGATCACCGGCACCCTCGGCAAGGCCTTGGGCGGCGCGCTCGGCGGCTTCACCTGCGGCTCGCGCGAGGCCATCGAGATGCTGCGCCAGCGCTCGCGGCCCTACCTGTTCTCGAACGCGCTGCCGCCCTCGGTGGTGGCCTCGGGCCTCGCCGTGTTCGAGCGCGTGGTCGCCGCCACCGAGCTGCGCGCGCGCCTGCGCGACAACACCGCCCGCTTCCGCGAAAAGCTCGCCGCCGCCGGTTTCGATCTCAAGCCGGGCGAGCACCCGATCGTGCCGGTGATGCTCTACGACGCCCCGCTGGCCCAGCGCTTCGCCGCCGAGCTGCTGGAGGAAGGCGTCTACGCGATCGGCTTCTTCTTCCCGGTGGTGCCCAAGGGCCAGGCCCGCATCCGCACCCAGATGAGCGCGGCGCATACGCCCGAGCAGATCGACCGCGCCGCCGCGGCCTTCATCAAGGTCGGCAAGCGGCTTGGGGTGATTGCGGCGTGAGGCCATGCGCCCCACCCTGAAACGCCTGTTCCTGCTGGCCCTCGATCACGACGCCCAGGCCGAGCGTCTTTCGGATGGGCGCTGGCGCACGCGCTGCCTGCACTGCCGGGCACGGCTGGAATTCAAGGCCGACGGCGAGCCGCTCGGTGCGGGCTCGCTGGAGCACGTGGTGCCGCAGGCCTGGTTCGGCAAGCGTGCCGCCCACGCGCTGTGCGCGCAGGTGGACCACGCCGCGAACAATGCCCGTAACCTGGCGCTGGCCTGCGCCACCTGCAACCAGTCCAAGGGCAAGGGCCCGGATGCCCGCGGGCCGCAGGATGCGCGTGCGCTGGAGGTGGTGTCCGCCCTGCTGGCGCGGCGGCTGCAGCTCTGGCGAGGTCCTGGCAGCCTGCCGCCGTCGGGTGGCGGTGCAGGCGCGCCAAACGAAACCTGAACTCCTCCGCTCGCGCCCTTGGCAGGAGCCTGCTTGCAGGCGACCGCAGCCTCCACCCCACCCCACCCCACCCTGCGAGTCGCGAGCAAGCTCACTCCTGCAAACAGCAGGCCGGCCTTGCCGGATGACGCCGATCCTCGGCCTGCGCGTACCGGGACTGCCGAACTCAATCGCCCAGGCTGTCGAACTCGTTGATGTTTTCCAGCAGCCGGGTGACTCCCTGCTCGATCTGCTCGCGGGAGCGGGCCTGCGACACCTGGCGGATGCTGTCGACGATGGCGATCCACCAGCGCATGTGGCGTGCGCTGACCTGCGCGGCAACCGGCACCATGTCGCGGGCCAGGCCGAGGATTTCGATGCACTCGGTCTTCAGCGCGACCATGCTCTCAAGATCCAGCCGCGTGCCCTGCAGCTCGCGCAGGTAGCGACGCACGATCTTCGGGTCCTGTTCCAGCGCGGCGGTGGGCGCAGGCTCGGCGTGCGGCGGCAGCAGTGCGATGTCGAGCTTGGACAGGAAGCCGCGCAGGGTGCCGCGCAGCGACAGCCAAAGCTCGGTGCGATGGGCGCGCTCGCGCGAGAGCTGCAGCAGCGAGAGCAGGCCGACCAGGAAGAAGCCTTCCAGCGCGAAGGCGAACAGCTCCGGGGTCAGGTTCTGGAAGACCGGCTCTTCGCCGTAGACGATCATCCAGGCCAGCAGACCGATGCCGAGCAGCGCGAGCACCGCCATCGAGGCAACGATGTAGAAGGCGTTACTGGTCCGCATCGTCCCCCCCGGCGCCATCGGTCACCGCCAGCGCCTGCACCACCCGCGCGATCCGAGTCGCTTCGGCGGCAGTGAGATCGAGCGGCAGGTTGCCGATGTAGACGGTCACGCCCTCGCGCAGCGGCACCGTCAGGTAGTCCTTGCGGCGCTCGCTGGTGGCCAGCGCGATGTCCTCCAGCGCGCGCGCCTCCTCGGCGTTGTCGGGCGGGGCCAGGAAGCCACGCAGGTCGCGCCGCAGGGCGTTGCCGGCGATGGTGGCGAAGCCGCCGGGATTGCCCAGCCAGGCGAGGTAGTCGATCAGGGCCTCGCCGACGCGCGCGCGGTACAGCTCCAGCACCTCCGGGCGGATGGTGCTGCCCTGCACCTTGTGCAGCCGGCCTGGCAGGCGATCGACGTCGATGCGGCGGATGTCGCTGCGCTCTTCCGCGGTCAGCACGCCGAACAGGGCATCGATCGCATTGGCGCGGCTGCGCGCCACGGCTGGGTTCAGCAGGCCCTGCCTCGGTGCCTCGCGGAGAAAGTCGAGCAGGCGCTCCGGGGTGTAGTCGTGGTCTGGCACGGCGTGGTTCCGCAGTAGGAAAGCGTGCGCGACGCACCGCGCACGCGCCGCATCCTACAGCGATGTAGCCGGTGCGGCTGGCCTGCGCCATGCGGGCCGCACGCCGCGGATGGCCCAGCGCCACAGCCACTCCAGCGGCCCCAGCCGATGCCGGCGCAGCCACAGCGCCGACAGACCGATCTGCAGCAGGGCCAGACCCAGGGCGATCGGCACCGCCACCGCGGGTCCGATCTGGCCGTACAGGCCCAGCCCGACGCCGTAGAACAGCAGCCACGCGAACACCGACTGCATCAGGTAGTTCGTCAGCGTCATGCGCCCGGCCGGCGCCAGCCATCGCAGGCCGGCCTGCCAGGACGGATGGGTGGCCAGCACCGCCGCCGCGGCCAGGTAGCCCAGGGCCAGCACCGGTGGCGCGGCGAGGTGCATCAGCATGGCAACGACCATGTGGGCCGGCGCAGGCTGCGGCCCGATCAGCGACCACAGCAGGGTGGAGCCGCCCTGCAGCAACAGCCCGAACAGCAGCCCGCGCCACATCAGCCGCAGCAGATCGGCGCGATGGGCCGCGGGATCCTGCAGCCAACCGGTCCGGGCCAGCCACAGGCCCAGCAGGAAGCAGCCCAGGATCGGCAAGCCGTAGCCAACCAGCGAGACCGGCTGGTAGGTGTTCATCGCGATGCGATGGTTCAGTTCGAGCAGCGCCAGGGCCGAGGGGGAGCCATGCCCGGCGTAGATCTCCGCGACCTCGGGCAGGGCGCCCTGCAGCCCCACCCCAAGCGCCTGCGCGACGGCGAAGAACAGGAACGGCCCCAAGGTGGTCGCGAACGCGATCATGGCCCACAGCGCCCTCCCCTGCAGCCGCCACAGCAGCAGCATCAGCAGGCCGGCGATCACGTAGAGACGCAGGATGTCGAAGCCGTAAAGCAGATGCCCGTGCAGCAGCCCGATCACGGCCAGCACCGCCATGCGCCGCACGAACACGCGCTCGAAGCGCTCGCCGAGCTGCCGTGAGCGCTCGATCTGCAGGGCGAAGGCGACGCCAAACATCAGCGCGAACAGCGCTCGCGACTTGTCGCGCAGGAAGAACTCCAGCGCCCAGGCGACCGGCGCATCCAGTGTGGCGAGCGGCAGGCCCGGCAGCTGCTCCTTGGGAATCGTCCAGCCCCAGCCGGTGAAATCGAAGGCGCAGTGCACGACCAGGATCAGCACCAGCGCGAGGCCGCGGAGGATGTCGATGGTTTCCTGACGCGGGCCAGGCGGGTCCGGCAGCGTGGCTGCACTCATGCGCTGGCCTCCAGAACTGGGCGGGTGCAGTCGCGGATCATCGCTCGAAGCCGTCGGCGAACACGCAGCCCTCATCGATCGCCGCCACCCGGCTGATACGGCCGCCTCCGTAGTGGGACAGGTACAGGCTGCCGTCCGGCCCGAACTTCAGATCGTAGGGCAGACCGCTGAAGCCCGAACCGGCGTCGCTGACCTGGCCGGCGGCGTCCACGCGATGCAGGCTGCCGGTGGCCTGGCGCAGCACCCACAGGTCGCGGCCGAAGGCACAGCCGGGCCCGAAGTCCATGGCCACGCGGGTGGGGAACTGTGCATAGGAGACGGCAAGCAGGCTGCCGTCGTCGGCGAAGACCGTGATGCGCCCGTTGCCGTCGGAAACGAACACCCGACCATCGCGGGCGATGGCGAGATGGAAGGGCGTGCGACTGTCCGGCATCATGGCGAAAACGGTCGGCGCTTCGCCGGCCTCACTGATCCAGACCTGCCGAGAGCCGACGTCGGTGAACAGCAGCCGCCCATTCGCGTCGAAGCGCATCTCCGAGGGATTGGTCCAGACCGTGGAGCTCCACAGCTGCACCACCTGCCGGTCGGGGCGGATCGCGCTGATCGTGCCGCGCGTGGGTGAAAGGGCGTTGCCGCCGGTCAGCACGCTGCCCGCCACCCCCGAGACCACGCCCAGCGCGTCGAAGGCGACCGGGTCGGGATCGGGCGTAGCCACGGTGCCGTAGTCCTCGACGGGAGCACCGGACGCGCCGATGCGCGTCACGAAGGTCGGCGCGATATTGCCGCCGGGCGGCGACAGATCGCGGCCCGCGAACAGGGTGCCATCCGGCGCGAAAGCGAGGAACACCGGGCCGACCACAGGCTCGGCATGGGTGCTGACGGTGAAACCGGGCACGGACTGCGCGACAGCGCAGGCGCCGAACCCCATCGAGGCGGCACAGAGCGTCGTGAACGAGAGTGCCTCGGCAATGCGTCGGAGGATCATGGGCGGTTCCCCGGTGAGCGGCAGGTTGCAGCGATGGGGCGGGCTGGATCGCCCGCCCCATGCCTGTCAGTGCGTCTGCAGCAGTCGAGATTCGAGCCGATCCAATCGCTGCGACAGCGCGATGGCGTCCGCCCGCAGGTCGATCAGATCCTGCCGCTGCGCGCGCTGGCGCAGGGCCAGCTCGCGGGTCGCCGCCGTGGTCAGCACCTGCAGGTCGGACAGGTTCACCTGCAGCAGCGGCTCCGCCCCGTCCTGCGCCGCCGCCGCGACATGCACGGCCGCAGGCCACACGGCGGCCAGCTCCTGCGCGATGAAGCCCAGCCGCTCCCGGTCCTCGTCGGCCTGCAGCGCGAGGAACTCCGGCGTGTAGCGGTAGCGCACCGGACGCAGCGCCAGCAGGACATCGATGGCTCCGTCCAGGGTCTCCACGGCGTGCTTGACGCGCGCATCGGAAGTGGTGTCCCAGCTGCTCAGGTTGTCGCTGCGGCGGGCGCCGGCGGTGGCCAGGAAGGTCCCCGGATTGGGGAGGGTGTTGGCGCCGCTGCCGACCCGCACGCCAGCGTCCGAGGTCGCCAAGAGCACGGTCGTAAAGCCGGACGACACCTGCAGCACGAAAGGCTGGACCGGCGCTCGCACGCGGAACCAGTCGACGGTGTTGCCGGTGGTGTTGTCGTCGTGGGTGAACTGCACCGAGCCGCCTGCGCGCACCAGGAACTGGTCCTCGCCGTTGGACACGAAGTCCTCGCCGCGGCTGTCGGCCCAGGCGAAGGTGCCGCGGTCGCCTGCCGTGCCCACGCCTTCCAGATCACCGCAACGGAGCGCGGACGCGCCCTCGGCGGGCGGCCGCACCTTGGCACGGCGCCCGCCCGCCCAGGAATGATCGCCTCCCGCACAGTTGAGCGCGCCGCCGTCCGCGGTCGCCGAGGCGCCCGGCGCGCGATTGCTGGCGCCACCCGGCACGGTGCCGAAGCCGCCGCTGCCGAAGTTGTCCTCACCGCCCAGCACGGTCGCTGCGTCCGAGAACACGTCGTTGGATCTGCCGCCGCCGAGCGCGGTGGCCTCGCCCGACCAGACGATGTGGCCCAGGCCTCCGGCGACGGTCGCGAACGCCGAAGCCACGGTGCCGCCCGCCGTCACGTGGCCGGCGCCACCGCGCACGGTTCCGTAATGCACCGGCATCTGGATGATGCGGGCCTGGGCTTCGTCAGGGTCCGCGCCATCGAGCGCGCCGCCGCCCGAGATCGTGACCCCGCGTGCGTTGGCGCCCACGGTGTTCTGCGCGACTCCGGCCCCGACGTTGACTGTGATGGTCGAGCCGCCCACCGAGCGTGGCTCGATCCACAGGCTGCGCTGGCCGTTGCTGGCCAGCACGAAGGGGGCATCGTCGGTGGTGCCGACCGCATTGACGCCACCGCTCAAGCCGCTGTTGCCGACGCTGCTCCAACAGGCGCCGGGGCTTCCGGCGGCTTCGAAGCCGTTGGCGAAGAGCCCGCCCGGGCCGCAGCCCGCCGCGGCGACGGCCTTGGCATCGGCGGCGCCGGACGAAGACATCGCAGGCGCGGGCAGCGGCGTCTGTCGCGCCTTGACCTGCAGCACGAAGCGCCCGTCGTCGCTGGCCTGGCTCGGACGCAGCTGGCCCTGCAGGGCGTAGCGGCTGGCGGGCTCGGCCGCCAGCGCCGGCAAGCCAAGCGCCAGCGTCGAGGCGATGCCGAGGGCGGCAGTGAGCGCATGGCGCGCTCGTGATGCCGAGCCGCCACGGGGAGGAATGGAATGCAGGCCCGCCATGTCAGCGCGCTCCCGATGAAGGCTGAAGCAGCGCCTCCATGCGCACCAGCCGGGCGCGCAGGCTCGCGTTCTCGCTGCGCAGCTCGGCCAGCTCGGCCTCCAGCGCCTGCTGCCCGATGGCCAGCTCGCGCGCGGCGGCCGTGGTCAGCACGTGGATGTCCGAGGGATTGACCCGCAGCAGGGGCTCGGATTTCGCGTCCGCGCCCGGATCCAGGCTGACCGCATCCGGCAGGGTTTCTAGCAGCTCCTGGGCGATGTAGCCGAGGTGCTCGCGATCCTCCATGCCGTTATCGGCGAGGAACTCCGGCCTATAGCGGAATCGGGTCGGCCGCAGCGCCAGCAGCGTATCGGTCGCCGCCTCGATGTCTTCGACCTGATGCTTGACCCGTGCGTCCGAGGTGGTGTCCCAGGTGCTCTGGTTGTTGCTGCGGCGCGCGGCGCCCATCACCAGCAGGCCGTTCTCGCCCGGCGTCGGCGGGAACAGTCCCGTGGTGTTGCCGATCCGCACGCCGCCGTTGGCGAAGCCGGCCAGCACGCCGGTGCCGCCGGCGGTCACCCGCAGGGGGTTGCGCCCTTCCGGCGCGCTGATCCTGAACCAGGAGGAAGCGGCGTTGCTGGCGACGAAGTTGTCGTGGGTGAACTGCACCGAGCCCTGCGCGCGCACCAGGAACTGGTCCTCGCCGCCGGAGATGAAGCTGCCGTCCTGGCTGTCGGCCCAGGCGAAGGTGCCACGATGGCCGTTGGTATCCACGGCGCCCATGCCCGCACAGCCTTCGCCGGGCTCGCCCGCGGCCGAACCGGGCCTGACCTTGGCGCGCCGACCACCGGCCCAGGACCAGGCGCCGCCGGCGCAGTTCAACGCGCCTCCGCTGACGGTGGCGCTGTTGCCGCTTGCGGTGTTGCTGGCGCCACCGCTGACCGTGCTGCGGACGCCGCTGGCGACGTTCTGCAGTCCGCCGCCAACCGTCGAGGCCTCCGCGCTCGCCAGGTTGTCGCGGCCCCCCAATACCGTGCTGACGCGCCCGCTGGCGGTATTGCCCACGCCGCCGCCGACCGTCGCGAAAGGTGCATCCGAAGGATCGGGATTGTCGTTGCCGGCACGGTTGCCGGCGCCGCCGCCGACTGTGCCGTAGTGGTCGGTGACCCGGTTGGGGCCCTCGCCCACCACGGTCGGATCGGAATCGACCGGTGCGCCGCCGCCGCCCACGGTGGCACCGCGCACGGAGGAGCCGATCGCCGCCGGCCGGTTGGCGTTGGAGCCGGCCACCACGTTGGCGCTGATGGTGGTGCCCGAGACCACGTTGGGCGTGATCCGCAGGCTGGCCATGTTGTTGGTGCGGATCACCAGCGGCACGTTGTCGGTGGTGCCGAGGAAGTTCACCAGGGCATTGCTGCCGGCATCGCCGGTGGTGCTCCAGCAGGTGCCGATGGTGCCGCCCAGCTTCGCCTGGCTGCGGCCCGGCAGGCCGCTGAAGCCCGGGCTGCCGACCTCGCGCACCGCCACCTCCAGCCAGACTTCGTCCGCGCCCTGCAGCGGCAGGTCGAGATCCAGCCGGAAGCGTCCGTCCTGCACCTCGACGCCATGGAAGGTGATGGGCTCGGCGAGCAGGGCACCCGCATGCTCATGGGCGAAGGCGGTGAGCTTGAGGTCGTAGCGGCCGTTGGCCGGCTGGCCGAGATCGTCGAGGCGGCCTTCGTAGACGAAGCTGGCGGCAAGCGCCCCGGGGGAGGCCAAGGCGAAGGCCAGGCTCAGGCCGGCCAATCGGCATGCTGTTTGGTGAATCATCGCGTTCTCCATGGTGCGTTGGTCGATCGCGGGGCTGGCTCCCCCGTCGAAGCTGTCCACGGAAAAACGCGGCGGCAGGGGCCGCCAGGGGCGCGGGCGCGACGACTGGCGCCTGCGGCGGATCGCTGGCGGACGCGCTGCCGCTCGCAGGCGGCTGCGCAGCGTTCACCAGACCAGTCGCTCGACCGGACCCAGCGCGAGGGCTTCGGCAATGCGCGGGCTGCCTTCACCAAACACGGTCGCCAGCGTGCGCCGCGCCTGCTCGCGCAGGCCTTCGGCATGTTCGCGGTTCCCATCGCTGGCCTCGATGTCGGCGAGCGTGAGCAGCAGCAGGGCCCGCTCGTCATGCGCCGACAGGCCCGCCTGATCGAACTCGGCCTGCAGGGCGTCGGCCAAGGCGCGGGCCGGCTCGCGATACCCGTTCAGGTGGCGCAGGGCCGCCAGCGCGTGGCCGGCGCGCAGATTCAGCACGGAGCGTCGCGGAGTCTCTGCGGCAATCGCTTCCTCCAGCATCGCCAGACCCTCCTGCGCGCGTCCGAGCTGGGCCAGCAGGCGCGCGTATCGCAGGGCATTGTTCAATCTGTGCCGCGCGGCCTCGGGGCTCTGGGCGGTCTGCGCAAGGATGGCATCCTCGAGGGCCATCGCCTCGTCGAACCGCCCGAGTGCGGCCAGCGCACGCACGCGAGCGCCTGCGAGGCTGATTCCGATGGGATGCCGGCCACCGAGGTATTCGTCCACGACCGCCAGACCCTCGTCGGCGACGCGCAGCGAGTCCTCGTTACGCCGCTGGTCGCGCAGCAGGTTGGCCTGCGCATTGCGGATCCAGGCGATGCGTGCGCGCGGGGCCGAGGCCTCGGAGAGCAGCAAGGTCTCGGCATGGGCGCAGTCGGCTTCCGCCTCGGCGTGCCGGGCGAGGTAGGTCAGCGCCACGCAGCGGTTGAGGTAGTCGACCGCGGAGCGGTGGTCTTCCACGCCGTTGGCGGCGACCCGATCGCGCAGGGCCGCTTCGGTGACCTCGAGACCGAGCGGATAATCGCCGGTGTCGGTAGCGATGATCGACTGCGTGGTGCGGATGGAGAGGCGGTATCGGGCAGCCTCGGAGGGCGGCGCATCCGCCGCCTCGAGAATGTCCAGGGCCTGACCGATCAGCTGCCGGGCCGGATCGAAGTCGTGGACCCGCACGTGGATCATCGCGCGCTGGTGCAGTGTGTTCGCAAGGGCCAGCGGCTTCAGCAGCGCGCGCCCCGCCGCATGGTCGGCCAGAACGCGCTCGAGCTCGCGCTCCGCTGCGCCGCTGCGACCCATCTGCATCAGGGCGATCGCAAGCTCGGCGCGGACCTCGGCCCAGGCCGAGGTGGCCAGCGAGAGCTCGCCATCCAGCCGCTCCAGGGTCGCCTCGACGAAATCAGCCACGTTGAGGTTGCTGCCATCGCGCGACTGGGTTGGATTGATGGTGGAAAAGGAACGCACCAGGAACGCCTGCATCGCGGCGGAGGCATCGGCCTCGGCGCGCGCGGATGCGGAGGCCGCCTCGGCCTCCGCCAAGGCCGCGGTGGCCACCCGCGCCTGCCACAGGGCCGTCCCCAGCCCACCGACCATGGCAATCAGAACCGCGCTCGCCGCCACCACGCCACGCGCATGGCGGCGCAGGAAGCGCCGCGTGCGGTAGCCGGGGCTGTCTCCGCGGGCGCGCACCGGCCGCTGCTCAAGCCAGGCGCGCAGTTCGGAGGCGAACTCACCGGCGCCGGCATACCGGCGTTCCGGCTCCAAGCGCAAGGCCATGGCAAGGACGTGGTCGAGATCGCCACGCAGCTGGCGCGCAAGCCGCGCCGGCTCCTGCGGCCGACCGTAGTGCCGGGTGAGCTCCTCGACGCGGCCGCCGGCCACCGCCTGGCTGGCCCGCAGGCTCTGGGTCTCGCGGCTCACCTCGCCGGCCAGCGCGGCCATCTCGCGGCTGCTGCGCCGGTGCGGCAGGCGGCCGGTCAGCAGCTCATAGCCCAGCACGCCCAGCGCGTAGACGTCGGTGGCGGTGCCGATCGGCTCGCCGAGGATCTGCTCGGGCGCGGCGTAGGCAGGCGAAAGCACGCGCACGCCGGTGCCGGTGAGCGTGTCCTCGCCGCTGTCCTCCAGCAGCTTGGCGATGCCGAAGTCCAGCAGTCGCGGCCGCCCGCTGGCGTCGATCATCACGTTGCCGGGCTTGAGATCGCGATGCACCACCAGCCTTGCATGGGCATAGGCCACGGCGTCGGCCACCTGGGCCAGCAGCTCCACCCGCGCCCGCAGATCGAGGGCGCGCGCACTGGCGTGGTTCAGCAGGGGGGCGCCCTCCACCAGCTCCATCGCGTACCAGGGCCGGCCACCCTCGCTCATGCCGCCATCGAGCAGGCGCACGATGCCCGGGTGCTGCAGCCGCGCCAGGATGCGGCGCTCCTGCAGGAAGCGGCGCAGGATGGCGCGGGTATCGAGACCGCGCTTGAGCAGCTTGAGCGCTACCCGCTGCTCATAGGCACCATCGGTGCGGCGGGCGGCCCAGACCTCGCCCATGCCGCCCTCGCCCAGGGGCTCCAGCAGTTCATAGGGGCCGAGCTGCTCGCCGCCACGGGTTTCCCAATCACCCTCCATGCGCGCGGTGCCCAATTCGGTGGGCAGGTGGGCGAGGCTGCGATCGAGCGGGCCCTCGGCTTCCGCATCCGCCGCCAGCATCCGCCAAAGGGCCGCCGCCAGATCGGGCGACTCGTGCTCGATCGCGGCCATTCGCGCCTCCCTTTCCGAAGGGCCCAGCTCGATCCACTCGGAGAACAGCGCCAACCGGCGCGCCAGCAGTGCCTCAGCCACGGATCCCCCCGGTCAGGTAGCAATGACCCGGCGCGAGTCTGCCCCGGCAGCGCAGGCGACTTCGCATGCCTGCGCTGCCCGCAGAACTGGCCTACTGCTGCTGGAAGGCCCCGCTGTCGCAATCGCCCGCCGAACGCGGCTGGCCGCGGATATCCTCGGGCAGGCAGTACCCGCTGATGCCCAGCCCGCGCTGCGGCCTGTGCGCGCCGTCGCTGGGCCAGCCCAATACCGGGAATTGCCCGCCGAAGGCACCGACCTGCAGGCCCAGGGCGTTGTCCCCGCTTACCAGCTGATCGAGCCCCGATAGCTGCGGGCAGGCCCAGCCGCGCGGGCCGTATTGGTTGCCGCCGAGGCTGAGGATGCCGCCCTGGGGGGCATGGCATTGCTCGGCCACAAGGCTGTTGGACAGGCGCATCTGTGCGATCGGGAAGTGCGTCGAATAGGCCTTGAACAGGGCCCGGTTCAGCCAGGGAAAGCCGATCAGGGAGGACTGCTCGAAGATGCTGACATGCCTGAGGTCGGCGCCGCCAATGCTGTAGACGGCGGTGGCGCCGGGCTGCTGCAGATAGCGGTTGCCGCTGGAGAAGCTGGCATTGTCCACCTGCACGTGTGGGCCGGCGTTGTGGATGGCGGCCCCGCCATCGAGGCTGGTATTGCCCTGGAAGGACACCCGGGAAATCAGCCGGGTCGCACTGCTGATGTTGGCCGGCAACGGCCCGAGGTGAACAGCACCGCCTGGGCCGGTCAGGGCCTCGTTGCTGCCGAACCAGCTGTTCTCCACGGACAGGCTGCGGCTGGCATGGATGGCGCCGCCGCTGCCTGCGCGGTTGCCTTCCAGGCGGAGGCCTTCGAGGCTTGCCGTGCCGGAAGACAGCAGCGTGTTCGCCCCTGCGAACAGGGCACCGCCGTCGCCGCCAGCCTCATTGTTTTTGATCATTAGCGCACCGCTTCCGATCAGCGCCAGGTTGTGCAGGCCGAGGCTGACCGCACCACCGTGGCGACTCGCGCTGTTGCCGATGAACTCGGTCTTGCCGAGGTCCTGCCACACCACCCAGTTCATGCTGTCCCAGATACTGCCGCCCACGGCCAGCGCGCCGCCGTCGCGGCCGCTGCTGTTGGCACTGAGCGTGGTCTCACGCGAGCTGACATCGGCACGCAGCAGAAGCAGGGCACCGCCGTCCATGCTCGCCTGATTGCCCTTGAACAGAACCTGGTCGAGCTCCAGCACTCCGTCGAAGAAGAACAGCGCCCCGCCACTCGTTTGCGACTGGCACTGCTCCAGCGAGACCCGACGCAGACTCAGGCTGCCGAAGCCGCCGCCGGCGCTGATGCAGCCGCCGTTCTGCGTGTTGCGTCCATGGCTGATGCGCAGATGCTCCAGCTCGATCGTTCGCCCGAGGTTGTCCGCGCGAATCAGCGGCTGGGAATGCCCCACGGCGATCGGGCTCCAGCGCAGGTGGGCGGGCGTCCTGCCGACGCCGATCAGGCTGATGTCGGCACGCAGCTGCAGGGCGCCGCGGCTGTCGTCGTCGGGCTGGCCCGACAGCGGCAGGCGGCTCAGCTGGTACGTGCCCGAGGGCAGCAGGATGCGCACGGGCTTGACCGAGGCATTGGCCGCCAGCACGGCCGAGCGCAGGCTGCAGTCGCGCGGGCTGCAGGCGTTGGGCGCCGGGTCGTCGAAGCGGGTGACGTGCAGTTCGGTGGCAGCGGCAAGGCCCGGGCTCAGGGCGAGCGCAGCGCACAGCAGGGAAAGGCGTGGGGTGGTCATCGATCAAGCTCCGCGTTGGACGTGAGGCTCACCACGCAAGGCGGTGTCGGCAGGGGCCAGCGCCCAGAGGATTCGCCAGCGCTGGCCTCTGGCGCGCCGTTATTGCGTGGTTACCACACGCGGCCGAACGCGGCCGCACCCATCCACGCGGGAGATCACGCATGCGCACACGCACCCTTTCCGCCCTGCTCGCCCTGCTGCTGGGCAGCACCGCAACCCAGGCCGACGTCCGCGGCCATCTCCAGTTCGACGGCGCGCGCAGCGAGGCCATTGGCGGCATCGCCTGGATCGAGGATGAAGTCCTGATGGTGCTGCTGGCCGACGTGCGGCCCGATATGGACGCCATCGCCGCCGATGGACGCCTCGACCGCATGGACCTGCTGAACCTGCGCGGGCGCCAGCTGGAGTTGCGCGTCGACCCCGAGAGCGGCGAACTCTGGGGCTTCACCTTCAGCCAGCCCGGCAAGGTCCTGAGGGGCGACTACGAAAGCCTGGATACGGCGCTGGCGCTATCGACCAGCGGGCCCTGGGCGATCGGTGACCGGGTGAAGGGCCGCTTCGATGACGGCAGCCACGCCGTCGATTTCGACCTGCCCGTGCTCGGAACCGAACTGCCGCGGGCGGGCACGCCCCTGCCGGCGGACGGCGGCACGCCCGGCACGGTGTTCCGGGCGATGGTGGAAGCCATCGCGCGCGGCGATCTCGATACCCTGCTGGCCAGCCAGTCGGCGGCCAACCGTGCCGAAATGCAGGAAGCCGTGGACGAGGGTTTCGGCGCCAGCGTGATCGCGCGCGCGCAGAGCTTTTCGGTCAAACCCGAAGGCCTGCAGATCCACGGCGGCCGCGCCACCGCCACGCGCGCCTGGGTGGAGTACAGCGGCCGCGATGGTTTTGGCGGCACGCGCGGCACCGCCAGCCTGGTGATGGAGGACGGGGCCTGGAGGTTCGAGCAGACCGACTCGGTGGCGACCGATTGAGTCAACGCGAAGGACGGCAGCTCTGCCCCACGCCCAGCAAGGTTCGCCGGCAGAGCATGCAGCCGATGCGAGACACGCAGGACGGTGCACGGCGAGATCCCAGCCGTGCAGCGCCCGAACCACGGGGCCGCACCGCAGCGCTCGCCCCGACTCCCGATTCCCGACTCCCGACTCCCGACTCCCGACTCCCGACTCCCGACTCCCGACTCCCGACTCCCGATTCCCGACTCCCGACTCCCGATTCCCGATTCCCGATTCCCGATTCCCGATTCCCGATTCCCGATTCTCGGCCTCTCAGCGATCGTCGCGGGTATAGACCACGCCGGCCTCGATTCGCACCGGGAACACCGGGATCGCCTCGTAGGCGGGCGCGCACAGGGCCTCGCCGGTGCGCAGGTCAAAGCGGGCGCCGTGGCGCGGGCACTCCACCACGCAGCCGTGCACCGGGCCTCCGGCCAGTTCGGCGCCGTCGTGGGTGCAGACATCCTCCACCGCGAACCAGCCTTCGGCGGTGCGGTACACCGCGATCGCGGTTTCACCGTCCCAGACCACCTGGAACTCGCCCTCGGCCATCTGCTGCTCACCGCACACCGCCACCCAGCCATCCATCCGCAAACCCCTCGAGAAAAGAAAACGGCCGGCGCATCGCTGCGCCGGCCGTGGAGTATGCCGCGTGGCGACGGGGCCGTGGCCCCGTCGCCGTGTTGGATCAGAAGCGGTAGCGCAGGGTGATCTGGCCCGCCCACTGCGACTCGCCGCGGTTCTGGCGGGTCACCACGTCCTGGGCGTCGTTGGCCACGGTGTAGATGTAGCGGCCCTGCTCGTCCAGACCCACGTAGTAGGCGAAGCTGCGCGCCTGCGCACCAGCGGCGCGGAACGCGACTTCGTCGATACGGCCCCAGCGCTTGTTGATCAGGTTGCCGACATTGAGGATATCGAACACGATCTCCGCCTTGTGGCCGTCCATGAAGCCGGGCAGCTGCTGGCTGAAGCGCAGGTCGAAGCTGTTCACCCACGGCGAGAAGTGGGTGTAGCGGTCGACCACGCTGCCGGCGAAACGCTCCAGGCCGTTGTCACGGACGATCTGCCAGAAGCGGGCTTCCTCGGCGGCACCGCCGCGGAACACCACTTCACCCGAGCCCGGGGCGCGCGGGATGTACATCAGGTCGTTGCCGGAGATGCCGTCGCCGTTGGCGTCGTTGAAGAAAGCCCAGCTGTAGGGCTTGCCCTTGCGGCCTTCGTAGAACAGGCCGATGTCGGTGGCGTTGTTGCCGAACAGGAAGGTGCGGTAGCCCAGGGTGGCGATGAAGCGGTCGCGGGTCACGTAGGGCGAGCGCGCGGCGACTTCCTCGTTGGGGTTGAAGATCGCACGACCCTGCCAGTTGGAGTTGGCCACCGACGAGGTCAGCGGGCTGACTTCACGCGCATCCGAGTAGTTGTAGGCCACCGACCACGACCACGGATCGTCCTGACGCGCGCGAGACAGGGCCAGTGTGAGGTTCTCGCCGCTGCCCTTGTTGGTGCGCTCGGCCAGCAGCACGTTGTTAAAGGCCGGGTTGTTGAGGGCACGTGCGCGCGGGGAGTTCGCGCCGCCGCAAGCGGAGGTATTGACCGTACCGGTATTCGTGAAACAAGCCGTGTTGTAGCCTCGATCATTCCAGAACAGAGCGCGACCGTCGATACCGGTGCGGGTAGCCTCCCCCAGGTTGAGGTGCTGGTAGTACACGCCGTGCTTGACCTGCGTGAGCAGCAGCTCGGCGCTGAACACCGCACCCCACCACGGGGTCTCGTGGTCGAACGCAAGGTTCGCCTTCCACACCGCCGGCTGGCGCAGGTCTGACGACAGGAAATCCACGTTTGCTGCAGGTTGTGCGCCGATACGCGGCTGGTTATTCGGGTCTGCGCTAAAGATGCCGTCACCGGTGGTCGGACAGGCGGCTAAACCGAGGGTACCGCAGCCGAAGATCTGCGTCGCAATACCCGCGTTACTGTAGGGATTGGACAACCAAACGTTGGCCGCGCTGCCTTCGAACAGGCCGATGCCACCGCGCAGCTGGGTGGCGCGCTCGCTGTCGAAGGTGTAGTTGAAGCCGAAGCGCGGCTGCAGCAGGGACTTGCCGTCAAGAGTTACGCTGTTGTCGTAACCGAAACCGCCGGTGGCGCGACCGTTGACGATGGCGCCGCGCGGCGCGGCAGCGGCCGAGTTGAACAGCGGGCTCTGCGGCATGCCGGTGCGGTCCCAGCGCAGGCCGAAAACCAGGCTCAGGTTGTAATTGACCGCCCAGGTGTCCTGCAGGAACAGGCCAAGGTTGCGAAGTTCCCAGCGGGCGATCGCGTCGTTAAGAGTGAAACCAGGTGACGGCACCTGCAGCAGATAACTCAGAGGGCGGCCCGCCTCAAAGCTGTTTGCACAGTTCGCGGTGAGCAAGCAGCCAAATGTGTAATTGCCGCGGGTGTCCTGCAGGAAGGCATTGAAGATGTCGTTGAACGAAGCCGCTACGCGGCAGATTGATCCACCCTCGACTCGCGCACCCCGTTGGTGCGTCCGCCGGCAGGCGGTTCTTGCGAGACGAGGGTATCGCCGTGAATGCA
>JARWLF010000136.1:0-30444 GCA_029853055.1 Scenedesmus sp. KT-U | reverse complement strand
GGGTGCAGCTCGATCACCGCCTGATCGGGCTGGGCGCCGGCCTGCGGGTCCCATTGCTCCAGCGCGCCGAAGGCGGCGGCGAGTTCGTCGCGCCGTTCGACCAGCGCACGCGTGAGCTGATAGATAACCTCCTCGTCGACGTCGGCATTCGCGATTAGGATCGTGGCCGAGGTCGGGTTGACGTAATCCTCGTCCTGCCCCGGATAGCTGCCCGCCGGCATCGCCCCCGCAGGAGCTCCCAGCGTCTCCATATGGTTCAGAACGACCTGCGGGAAGGGAATGAACACCATGTCGGTGGTCAGCGTGACCTCGGTCATCGTGGCCTGCCCGACGGGAGCGTTCTCGATGTAGACGTCGGCGGTGGCATCGCGCAGCATCTGGGCGATCTGGCCGACGCTGATCTGGATGATGGCGCCACGCTGGTCCATCTCCTCCAGAGAGGTGCCCATCGCCTCGAACATGTAGTCGGCCATGATCGGCACCTGCGAACCCGGCGGCTTGAGGGCGATGCGCGGATGGTTGGGCCCGGCGAGCATCGCCTCCAGGGTGGCCTGACCGGTGCGCTCGACGTAATCGCGCCGCGCGACGATCGTGGAATGGGCGATCTGCAGCCCGCCCAGGACGGCGCGGATATGCGGGCTTTCGCGGCCGGCGAAATCCTCGCCCACCCCGTCGCGCGCCCACACCGCGGCATTGGCCGACACGAAGCCCAGATCCGCCTGCCCCTGGCTGACGGCGACCGGGTTGGTCATGCCGCCGCCGCGCGGCAGCACCTCGACCGAGATGTTGTGGGTCCCGCTCGAGGCCTCGA
Organism: Scenedesmus sp. KT-U; assembly: GCA_029853055.1. NCBI lineage: Eukaryota > Viridiplantae > Chlorophyta > Chlorophyceae > Sphaeropleales > Scenedesmaceae > Scenedesmus > Scenedesmus sp. KT-U. The sequence goes on along the minus strand of JARWLF010000136.1, from coordinate 29,633 downwards.
TCATCTCCGCGAAGGTCGATCCGAAGGCATACCAGCTCGTTCCCGGCTGCTGGGTGATCAGACTGAGGTTCGCCGCTTGCTGGGCGGCCGCACCCTGTGTGAGGGCCGTCAGCGCCGCGGCGGCGGCAAGGCCCTTGATCCATGCGTTCATCGTTTCCTCTCCTCGTTGGCGGCTTCGCTATCGGCGGCCATACGACGGAATGCTACGCGAGCTGACAAATCTGTCAAGATGTAAAATCAGACTGGTCTCTCGTGCTTATCGAGATCAGCCGACTGGCGCGACGATCAGGACGCGGCTGCTATTTTCGGTCTACTAAAGCCCGCCTGTCGCTCATTAGCGCGCTTTCCCGACGCCTTCGGCGCCGGGAGCGAACGGCAAGAGGCGCTAGCATAGATGTCCGCAATTTGGCAAGTTGACAAGTCAATGACCAGTGTCTAGCGTGTTCGCAACAAAGGGGACCACGATGCTCGAACGACCGATCGATCTACTGCAGCCGCGCCAGCTGTCCGCCGGCGCCGGCACGGCGGCCGGGCTCGGTGCCTGGCTCGCGGCGCGAGGGTCCGCCCGCCCGGTCGTGATCGCCGATGCGTTCAACCTGACGCGGCTCGTGGCGCTCGGTCTCGAACCTGCGACCCCGACGATCGCCAGCGCGCCCGAGCCCGACATCGCCGAATTGAGCCGCGTCGTGGCCTTCGTCCGCGCGGCACGGCCGGATGCCGTCGTCGGGTTCGGCGGCGGCAGCGCGATGGACCTCGCCAAGCTCGTCGCCGTCCTGGCGGACAACAGCCTCACGCTGGACGACATTTCTGGCCCCGGGCGCGCGCCCGCGCGTTCGGTCGCGCTAGTGCAGGTCCCCACCACGGCCGGGACGGGATCCGAAGCGGGAACCCGTGCGCTGGTCACCGAACCCGGGACTCGGCGCAAGATCGCGACTGAGTCGCCGCACATGCTGGCCGATCTCGCGATCCTCGACCCCGACCTGACCCTCAGCCTCCCCCAGGCTCTGACCGCCGCCACCGGGATCGACGCGCTGGCCCATTGCGTCGAGGCCTTCACCAGCCGCCGCGCCCATCCGCAGGGGATCCGTCTGATCGGCGAATACCTGCCTCGCGCGGTCGCCGACGGCACCGACCGAACCGCCCGCGCGGCGCTGCTCCTGGCCTCGCATTACGGCGGCATCGGGCTGGGGCCGGTGAACACCACCGCCGGCCATGCGGTCGCCTATCCGCTGGGCACCCGCCATCACCTGCCGCACGGGCTCGCCAACGCGCTGATCTTCCCGCATACCTTCGCCGCCAATGCCCCGGCCTGCCCTGAAAAGACTGCGCTCGTCTGTGAGGCTCTGCGGATAGATTCCGACGATCTCGAGGGCGGCGCCGTCGCCTTCTGCGCCGACATGGGAATCGACATGAGGCTGTCGGCGCACGGGGTCCCCGAATCCGACCTGCCCGCCATGGCGGCCGAGGCCCATGCCATACGCCGCCTGCTCGATCACAACCCCCGTGACCTAACCGAGGGCGAGATCCTCGCCCTCTACCGCGCCGCCTACTGATCCTCGGGAACCCGTCGGATGACCACCCCGCCACGCCGCGCCTTCGTCGCGATCGTCACATGCTTTCACGACGACGAATCGCTGAACCTGCCCGCCACCCGCGCCCAGGTCGCCCGGCAGATTGCCGCCGGCAACGACGTTCTGGCCGCCGGCACCAACGGCGACTTCTCGGCGCTCCTCTTCGACGAAAAGCTCGCTCTGACCGAGGCCGTGCTGGCAGAAGCCGACGGCCGTGGGCGCGTCATGGTCAATGTGGGGACGCCGTCCACGCGGGAGACCGTGATGCTCTCCCGGCAGGTGGCGGCGCTGGGGGCCGACGCGCTGTCGGTGATCGCCCCCTACTTCATCGACTGCACGCAGGAGGGCCTGTACCGCCACTACATGAGCGTCGCCGACGCGGTCGATCTGCCCGTCTATCTCTATGACATCCCCGCCCGCACCCAGAACCACATCGCCCCCGACACCGCGCGCGCGCTCGCAGCGCATCCCAACATCCGGGGGATCAAGGATTCGGGCGGCTCCGAGGCCTCGTTAACCGAATATCTGGGCGTCGCGCGACAGGCCCCGGGTTTCGAGGTCTGGTCGGGTCCGGACCATCTGGTCCTCTGGGCACTCAAACGCGGGGCGACGGGGCCGATCTCGGGCCTGGGGAACGTCGCTCCCGCGATCCTGTCGGCCATCGTCGCCGCCCATGATTCCGGCGACGGGGCGGCGGCCGAGGTCGCGCAGGCCCGCTTCGGGGCGTTGCGCCGCGATCTCTATGCGCTGGGCTATCCGCCCGCGATGGTCAAGCGCGCGCTCCACGTAATGGACCCGCGCGTCGGCGCCTCGCGCCAGCCGGCGCTGCTGCCGGACGCCGCGCAGGACGAGCGGATCGCCGCCGTTCTCGACCGGCACGGCCTCTGGCCCCGACGCTGAGGAGCGCGCCATGACCCGTCCGATCGCAATCACCATGGGCGACCCCTCCGGCGTCGGGCCCGAAGTGATCGTCAAGGCAGCCGCGGCACTCCCTCCGGAGACCCGCGCCCGACTCTCGGTGATCGGCGACCGGGCAGTGCTAGAGCGCGCACGCGCGGTCTGCGCGCTCGACCTGCCCTTCGACGTGCCCGGCGGGCTGACGATCGACCACGTTGCCACCCCCGGCCTGCCCGACCGCTTCGGTATTTCGGCCCCCGAATGCGGCGAGGCCGCTTTTCGCTACATCGCAACGGCGGTTCAGCGGGTGCAGGCGGGCGATGCGGCCGCGATGGTCACCGCCCCGATCAACAAGGCCTCGCTGAACGCCGCCGGCCACCACCACGACGGCCATACCGGGCTTCTCGCGCATCTAACCGGTTCTCGCTCCTCGTGGATGTTGCTCACTTCGGAACGGCTCAGCGTGATCCACGTCTCGACCCATGTTGCCTTGCGCACCGCTATCGAGCGGGCGACGCCCGAGCGCATCCTGCAGACCATCCGCACCGGCGATTCGCACTTTCGACGGCTGGGTCTCGCGCGCCCCCGTATCGCTGTCGCCGGGATCAACCCGCATTGCGGCGAGGGCGGGCTCTTCGGCAGCGAGGACGACGCCCAGGTCGCCCCCGCCGTTGCGGCCGCCCGCTCCGAGGGCATCGATGTCCAAGGGCCGATACCGGCCGACACCGTCTATCACCGCGCCTATCAGGGGGCCTTCGATCTGGTCGTCGCGCAATATCACGACCAGGGGCATATCCCGATCAAGTTAGTGGCCTTCGACACGGCCGTGAACGTCTCGCTAGGCCTGCCCATCGACCGCGCTTCGGTGGATCACGGCACCGCGTTCGACATCGCCGGCACCGGCCGGGCGAATCACGTCAACATGATCGCCGCCATCGCCTACGGGCTGCGGTTGGCCGCGGCGCCACGGGGCTGACGATGCGCGCGCTGGTCACCGGGGCCAGTTCCGGGATCGGACTGGCCATCGCGCAGGCGCTGCTGACCAACGGTTGGGCGGTCACCGGCCTGAGCCGCCGCCCTTGGAACATCCCGACCTGACCCATATCCCCGCAGACCTCTCGGATCCCGCCGCGACCGATCGCGCGCTGGCAGCGCACCCGCCCCCGGATGCGTTGGTTCATGCCGCGGGGCCTCTTCGGGTCGGCCCCCACGACCGTCTCCTGTCCGAGGACGGTACGGCGATGTGGGCGCTGCACGTCGATGCCGGTGCCCGCCTGATCGCACGTTTCGCCCCCGTGATGCCGGACGGCGCGCGGATCGTCCTGATAGGCAGTCGCACGTCGGGCGGCGCGGCCGGCAAGGCGCTCTATGCCGCGTCGAAGGCCGGGATGGTGGCGCTGGCGCGTTCGTTCGCCGCCGAGCTAGCGCCACGCCGAATTACCGTCAACGTCGTGGCCCCCGCCGCGACCGACACGCCGATGCTGCGCGATCCTGCCCGGGCGAAAATGCCCCCTGCGCTTCCGCCGATGGGGAGACTGATCCAACCGCGGGAGGTGGCTGGCACCGTGATCTTCCTCCTGTCGGATTTCGCGGCCTCGATTACGGGCCAGCAGATCATCCTCTGCGGAGGTGCCTCGCTGCAGGCGTAATCCGATGTCGCGCGACGCTTTCAAGAAGCTGGCAGCAAAGGCGGCGATGGGCGTGTACAACAAGGGCCGGAACTTGTGTACGAGGCTCACGGCGCGTATCTCGCGTACGAGACGAGGCTATCTACGACCCGCGCGTAGAGCCGCGCGCGCGCCTGCGGCGTGCGGTAGGCGACATGAGGTGTCAGCACCACGTTTGCAAGCTGTCGCAACGGCGACTCGACCGGCAGCGGCTCGTGCGCAAAGACGTCGAGGCCTGCGCCTGCCAGATGCCCCGACGACAGGGCATCGACGAGCGCCGCCTCGTCCACGAGCGCGCCGCGCGCGGTATTCACGAGAACGGCGCCCGGCTTCATCGACGCGAGTAGCCTCCCGTCGACGAGCCCTCGCGTCTGCGGCGTCAGTGCCAAATGCATTGAGACCACATCCGCCGTCTCCATCAACTCGGGGAGCGCGACGAAGGCGACGTCGTCCTCGCGCGTGCCGGGCGCTCGCGAGCGGGTATGCGCGATAATCGTCGCGTCGAAGCCGGTGAGGAGGCGTGCGAACGCTCTCGCGATCCCGCCCCAGCCGACGAGGCCGATCGTCGCGCCCGAGAGCTCGCGGCCCTGGTGCGAGAATTCCCAGCCGCCGTGGCGCATGAGGGCGTCCGCTGCCGGGATGGCGCGCAGGGCCGCGAGCGCGAGGCCGAGCGCATGCTCTGCGATGGCGCGATCGCCGTAGCCGGGCGCGATCGTGACGTCGACGCCGTGCGCGCGCGCCAGCCCGAGATCGACGTAGCTGGAGGCGCCGGCTCCACAAAACGCAATGCGCCGGAGCCGCTTCGCCGCGGCGAATGCCTCGCTTGGGAAGTCCCAGGCGAGCATCACGCCGTCGGCATCCGCCACCCGCGCGGCGAACTCTGCGGGATCGGCAGCGCGCCCGACATGTACCCGAACCTCGCCGCACATTGCGAGCCGAGCCATACCGCCGGTCTCCTCGAGGATTGCCAGGGTGTCGGCGCTGGTGTCCGGCAGGACGAAAACGGGGCGGCGGCTCACGAGGGGACCGCCCGGCGCTCACGCGCATCGAGCCAGCGATAATAGGCCGTGAGCGCGTGCACCGCCGGCGAGTGGAAGGCATGCAATCGGATCGGCTCCAGTGGGGTGACCGGAAACGGCATCTCCTCGGCCGGCTCGCCTGCTGCGAGGCGCGCGAGGACGGTCCCCATCGCCGTGCCCATGCCGACGCCGCGCCCGTTGAAGCCGAGTCCTGCGAATAGGCCCTCCTCGATTTCGTGCAGATGCGGCAGGTGGTCGGACGTCATCGCCACCCGCCCGCCCCAATGATGGGTGAAGCGAATCTCGTCGAGCTGCGGGAAGAGCTGCCGCAGCGCGGCCTGCAGCACCCGCGTGTCGGCCGGCCCGAGCGTGTCCTTGCGAAAGCCGCGACCGCCCATCAGGAGCCGATTGCCAGCGTCCTTGCGAAAATACCACAACAGCCGGCGCGTGTCGGACGCGGGGTGCCCCTCGGGTAGGATCGTCTTGGCGATGTTGTCGGACAAGGGCTGCGTCGCGACCTGGAAGCTGAACACCGGCACCACGCTGCGTCGCAGGCGCTCGTGCAGCGGACCGCTGTACCCGTTCGTCGCGACGACGACGCGACGGGCGCGAACGCTGCCGCGGGCGCTCGCGACGTGCCAGTGCCCGCCGCGCCGCTCGAGGCTGGTCGCAGGGCTTCCGGAATGGATCCGCACGCCCAGCCCGGCCGCCGCCCGCGCGAGGCCGCGTGCGAAGGAGAGAGGCTGGATGGAACCGCCGCGCGTGTCGAGCATCGCGCCGACATAATGGTCCGAGCCGATCAGCCGCGCGGTCTCCCGACGGTCGAGCTCGACGATGTCCGCGCCGTGGGGGCGCCATTGCGCGGCGCGCGCTCGGATCGTCGCAAGTCCCTCCGGCGCGTGAGCGGGCTGAATCCAGCCGCCCTCGAAGGCATCGCAGGCGATCGCATGGCGGCGCACGATGTCGAAGAGGATGTGCGGCGTCGCTCCGGCGAATGCGATCAGGCGGGGTCCGAACACATCGCCGAAGGCGGCCATGAGGTCGTTCGGATCCTGCTTCAATCCGGGGATCACCTGGCCGCCGTTTCGCCCCGAAGCTCCCCAACCGGGGGCATTGGCTTCGAGGAGGACGGTGTCGACGCCACGCTCGGCGAGCGCGAGCGCCGTCGAGAGGCCGGTGAAGCCGCCGCCGATCACGCAGACCTCCGCTCGCGTGTCGCCGAGGATCGGGATGTGGTCGATATCGGGCTCCGCTGTCGTGGCCCAAAGCGAATTGGGGTGGGAGTCCATGTCAGGTCCTCATCTTGTCAGGAGCCGACGGCATAAGCGGGGCGACGGGCGTCGGCGGCGCCGCGGATCAGGCCCTCCGCGCGGTCCGTCTCGACGGCGCACAGTCCGCCCGCCCTCCAGTCCCGCTCGCGCCAATAGGCGACGCGATGCCCGCGCGCGGCGAGCGCCTCGCCCACGGCTTTCGGAATTCCAGGCTCGAGCTTGACGAGACCCGGGTGATGGGTGAACGGCGCGAAGGAGCCGGGAAAGTCGTAGGTCGCGAAGCGCGGCGCGTCGATCGCCTCCTGCAGCCCCATGCCGAAATGGAAGCGGTTGAGGAGGAGCTGGAGCATCGCCTGGCTCTGCACGTCGCCGCCGGGCGTCCCGAAGGGCATCACGTCCTCGCCCCGCACGAAGATCGCCGGATTGGGCGTCAGCCGCGGCCGCTTGCCGGGGAAGGCCCCGGAGGGATGCGCCGGGTCGGGCCGCGATTGGCTCCCTCGCGAGGAGGGCACGAGCCCGGTGCCGGGCACGACGGGCACCGTCCAGGATCCGTCGCTCGGCGTCGCCGAGAAGGCGTTGCCCCAAGCATCGACTACGGCGACGTAGGAGGTGTCCGGCTCCGGGCGCGGATCCATGCCGCCTGGGGGAAAAACGCCCGCGCGCCTTGCGCCGACGGGCAGGAGCGGCGCCGGCAACGCGCCCCGCGCGCGCCGCCGATCGATCTGCCCGAGCCGCGCGCGCGCATGCTCGGACGACAGGAGCGCATCGAGCGGCACCTCGACGAAGGCGGGGTCGCCGAAATGGTGCTCGCGATCGGCGAAGGCGTTGATCAGGATCTCCACGAGGAGATGAACGTAGTCCGGATCATTGTGGTCGAGCCCGTCGAGCCCCGCCTGCGCGATCTGAGTGAGCGCCATCGGCAGGACGGGCCCCTGGCACCAGGGGCCGCAGACGTAGAGGCGCCCACCGAGCGTCTGCGTCCCTAGGGCGGGCTCGACGCGACAGCGGTATTCGGCCATGTCCTCGCGCGAGAGGAAGCCACCCTCTCGCGCGATGAAATTCACGATCTCGCGCCCGATGTCGCCCTCGTAGAAGGCCGCGCGGACCGCCTCGAGCCCCGCTTCGCGCCCACCGCCCGCCCGCGCCTCCGCGGCGAACAGACGCTCAAACGTGTCGGCGAGGTCGCTCTGCACGAAACGCTCGCCCACCTTCGGCACACGCCCCCGGGGCAGGTAGATCGCGGCGTTCGAAGGCCAGGTGCGGTAGCCGTCCTCGTATTCGGCGATCGTCTCTGCGAGCAGCGGATGGACCGCGAAGCCCTCGCGGGCGAACCGGGCGGCCGCGGCCGCGACCTCGCCGAAGGACATCGTGCCGAACCGTGCGAGCGCCTCGATCCAGGCGGCGAGAGCGCCGGGCACGACGACGCGCTCGACGCCGGTTGGGATTGCGCCGCCGTGACGCTCGAGGAAGTGGCGCGGCGGCATCGCCCGCGGCCAGGTCCCGAGCCCGTCGATGGTGATCGGCACATTAGTGCCGGCCATGCGGATCATGATCGGCGCCACGCCGGCGACATTCACGAGATCGGGCTGGACAACGCCGAGCGCGATACCTGCCGCACAACCGGCATCGACGGCGTTCCCGCCGGCGGCGAGGATGTCGTGGGCGGCGGTCGCGGCGAGGTAATGGCCCGCGGCGACGACGTGGCGGGTGCCGGCGATCTCGGCTCTGGTCGGCGGTGTCATCTTCAGACGCTCCGGGGAGGCAAGCCGTGGGCGCGGCGTGCGAACCACAGCTGGCGTAGGAGGATTGCCGCGAACAGGGCCAGCCCGACGAGGTCGGTCGCCCCGCTCGGATCGAGGAGACCGAAAGCGGCGGGCAGGAGGAGCAGCCGCTCGGCGGCGTAGAGCGGTGCGAGGAGATGACCCTCGATCGCGCTGTTGAGGGCGACCAGCGCGACGAAGGCGGCTGCCACGAGCAGCATCTGGTGCCCTATCGAGACGTCGATACCGATGATGCCCGGCTGCATCACGAAGAGGAAGGGCAGGAGGAAGCCCGGGATGGCGAGCCGCAAGGCCGTGAATGCCGTCTTCCAGAAGCCCGCTCCGGCGATGTTCGAGGCCACGAGCGCTCCGACCGCCACCGGCGGCGTGATCGCGGACATGTTGGCGTAGTAGAACACGAACAGATGGGCCGCGAGCAGCGGCACGCCGAGCTGCACCATCGCAGGCGCGCCGAGAAGCGCGACGAGAATATAGGCGGCCGAGGTCGGCAGGCCGATGCCGAAGGCGAGGCACGCGAGCGCGGAGAGTGGCAGGAGCAGCCACAGCTTGCCGCCCGACATCTCGAGCATGGCGTAGCTGAGCTTCTGCGCGAAGCCCGTCACCACGATGAACTCGACCATGATCGAGATCACCGCGATGATGATCGCGACGGAAGCGCCCGAGCGGGATCCGAAGATCAGCCCCCGCGCGACGGTGGCGAGGCCGTCGGCGAAGCCTTCGCGTCCGAACCGCGCGAGGGCGACCCGCTTGACGAGCTCGAGCGCGATGACGACGAGATTAGCGTAGAGGGCCGACGTCCCCGCGGGCATTCCGCCGACGAGGAGCGCAACGAGGACGCCCACGCCGAAGATCAGGTGCGCATGCAGGAGCGTCGCGTGCGCGAGGCTCGTGTCCATCAAGGGGATCTCGGCGCTTGCGCTCGCGCGCATCGTCCGCGCGTCGATGTTTTCGCGGACCGCGCGCAGGTGCACGCCCCACATCAGAAACGCGTAGAAGAGGATCGCCGGGAAGACGGTGGCGACCATCACCTCGGCATAGGGAATGCCCGTGATGCCGACGATGAGGAAGGCGGTGAGCCCGAGCTTCGGCGGCGTCACCTGTCCCCCGGCCGATGCCGTCGCCTCGACCGCGCCGGCGAAATGGGGGCTGAAGCCGGTGCGCTTCATGAGCGGGATCGTTAAGGCGCCCGTCGAGGCGACGTTGGCCATGATCGAGCCCGAAATGCTGCCGAAGAATCCCGATGAGACGATCGCAGCCTGCGCCGGCCCAGCTCGCAGCCCGCCGACGAGGCCGAAGGCGGCGCGGACTATGTAGTCGAGTCCGCCGGTCGCCTTTAGCAGTCCGGCGAGGATCATGAACAGGAAGATCGTCGAGGCCGAGACCTCTGTCAGGCCGCCGAGGAGGCCGCGGAAATAGGGGATGGATGTCGTTGCTAGAAGCCGCTCGAAGCCGATGCCGCCATGATTGGCGAAGCCCGGCACCAGCCAGCCGAAATAGGCGTAGAGCATGGCCAGGAGCGCGATCACCGGGATCGAGGCGCCCCATTCGCGCCAAACCGCCGCGATCGCGAGGACCAGGAGCAGGCCCGCCACGATCAGGTCGGCGCGGTTCGGGAAGAAGGGGCGCAGCGTGACGAGCGCCTCGTATTCGAGATGGATGTAGGCGAACGGAACGAGGCACGCACCGGCGAGCGCAAGCGCCACGCCGCAGGCTAGCCGTCGGCCCGCCGTGGCATAGGCCTGGGCCGCGACGAGAAAGCTCACGATCAGCGCGAGCGAAAGATGCACGTTCTTGAATTGGCCGGAGGGGAGGTGAAAACCCCAGGTTTGCCAGATGTGCACGAGAGCCATTAGGAGGGAGACGGCGCACAGGAGCGCGGCCGTCGCCGGCGTCTTCGAGAAGCGCGGCTCGATGCGGTGAACCGCCCGCGCGAGAAGGCTCGTCATCAGAGATCCTCCGTCCGAGCGCATGCCGATCCTCGACGCGGGTCGGGCGCTCCCCCCCTTGGTTGGAGACACTTCTCGCCCGCTGCGCGACAAGCACGCGGCGGAATCATGCCCTCGCGAGCGTCGCTCAGGCCTCGACGAGCTCGTCGCGCCAGACGCCCTGTTCCTTAAAGTATTGCGCGGCACCGGCATTGACCGGCAGGTCACGCACGAGGTAGCGTGTCGCATCCTCGAGCTGGACGCTTGTGAGCACCTGCGAGATGGCGTGCAGCTCGTCGAGGTTCTCGAACACGGCCTTGGTCATGGCATACGCGTCCTCGTGCGACACCCGCGGATGCGCAGCGAGGATCCCCGAGGACCCGCTCGCCACGGCGGGTTCCTCGAGGTGGGGCCATGTCTCGGGCGTCACCTCGAAGCGCATGATCCCCGGATTGGCCTCCTGAGCGCGCGCGATGAGCGCGTCGGGGAAGGAGACGGGCCGCACGGGATAATTGGTCGTCAGCTCCATGACAATGGGAGAGGGGCGCAGATTGGTGAGGACGGCGGGAATGCATTCGATGTTGCCTGCCATGAAGCCGTCGTAGACCTCCCGCCACGAGCCGAACGTCCAGCGGATCGTGTCGCCGAAGCCCGCCTCCTCGAACATCAGGCGCCACGACTGGGCCGTGGTGCCGCCGGCGGCGCCCGGCGAGATCCGCCGCCCGCGAAGGTCCTCGAAGGTGCGGATGTCGCTCGCCGCGCGCACGATCGGGGGCAGGTTAAAGGTCGTGTAGCAGAACATCTGCCGGACCTCGATCGGCGTGCCGTAAGGTGCGGCGCCCTCGCGCGCGGCGACGAGATCGACGGAGGTGCTCTGGCCGAAATCGAGGAGATCCTGGCCGATGAGAGCGACGTTTTCGGCTCCTCCGGAGGTCGATTGCGAGGAGCTGAGCAGGCCGGAATGGCGGTTGATGACGGTGCTCAGCCCTTCGATGATCACGTAGCCGGTCGAGCCGAGCGTCGCCGATCCGAGCAGGTACTGGCCGCCGCCGACCTGCGCCCTAAGGCTCGCCGGGGTCAGCGCCAGAAGGCCGAGCGCGCCCGCCCCCGTGAGAAAACCCCGCCGCGTGGCATGACCCCGCAGGGTGTGCTCCAAATCGCGCATCATCGTTCTCCTCCAGGCTCGCCGTGTTCACCACGATGAAATCGGTTTGCCCTCTTCGGGTCTGTGTCTTCGGGTGCGGCTCTCCAGAAGCCGTTGCCAACAAGAGGATTTCACGCTACGCAGCCAGACACAAGAGGCTCATCGTTCAAAAATATGAACACCATCTCACATCCAGGCCAGCGCCTTTCACACTCCGACGCGGATGCCGACATCCGTCTCGGGGCCACGATTCGGGCCTATCGCGTGGCCCGCAGCATGACCCTGCGCGAGGTGTCCGCCAGATCCGGGATCTCGATCGGAACGCTCAGCCAACTCGAGCGCGGCTTGGCGTCTCCGTCGCTCAAGGTGCTGCGCGAGGTCTGCACGGTCCTCGACCTGCCGATGGGCACGCTGTTCGACGGTGCTGCCGAATCGCAGGATGAGATTGTCGTGCGCCGCCACGAGCGCGGCATTCTCGCGATACCGGGCAAGGGCATGCGCAAGGAGCTCCTGACCCGTCGGAACGATGCCGGGATCCAGGCGATGATCGTCACCGTCGAGCCGGGCGGCGGCTCCGGCTCCGAGCCATATTCCCACGACGGTGAGGAGGTCGGACACGTGCTCGCGGGGGAGTTGAGGATCCGCATCGGAACGCGGAGCTTTGACGTCGGCACCGGCGACACGTTCTGCTTCGAGAGTACGCTGCCGCACGGGTTTGAGAATAGACGTAGCGTCGATGCCGTGGTTCTCTGGGTGGTCAGCCGCGCGTTCTATTGAGCTCATATTTCAGGACCCATTCGCGCTCGCCGATGCGAACGCCCGACCGAGGGCGACGATCTCTCTCGACGAGACGATGCGCGCGGACTTAGCGCTCGCGCTGCCCGCCGCCTCGCGACGCTTCGCCTCCAACACGGTCGGCGTGCCGCAGATGCGCAAGGGGGCGACGAGATCGCGTCGCTCGAGGCGAACGCGGCGATGGCGGATCGGGCGCAGGCGGCGGTCGCGGCGGCGATCCGGTCCGGCATTGCCGAGCTGGCGGACGCGCCCGATGATCGCCGTTGCGCGCTTCGCCTTCTGCGATCTCGTGTGCTCAGCGTACGAGGTCGTCCAGAACGGCGAGCGGCGCTTGCCCTGGGCGCAGCGCTTCCGTGACAGGCGCGCGGTGCCCGCGGCGAGTGCCCTTTCACGGGGCGCCGTAAGATCGTTTCGAGAACCACGAACACCCCGACCGCTTCGGCGGGAGCGCATGGCGCGCCGGGTAGGGGGCGAATGTCCAACTGGCCACGTTAGGCGGAGGTTGCTTCATCGAGGCTGGGAATGGACAAATGAATTTCTTTGATGAAAAACGTTGAAACTGGAATTGCTCCGAAACAATTGCGCATGGAGCGTCTGCTGGCATGTCCGCGTCTGCCCACGCGCGCGTGGAAAGATCGCAAGGACCTCTATGCCGAGGCCCCCTCGCAAGGATCACCCACGCGAGCGTGGAAGATTGTTTTGCGCATCACCCCAGCAGACTACTGGTGGTATACCCCGCTGTTGACCGCATTTCAAATGTCCAGCTCCCAATTTGCTGCCTAATTTTGGGGTGGTATCGCCGATATGGTTATTTTTTGTTTTGTGAAATCGCAGGATCCTGGTCGATGAGCAATCGAGCGACCGTCCCGGACTTGAACGTCAGGCGGAAGAGGCGCTTGCCGCGCACCCCATGTCGCGCAGGCGGCGATCACCTTGCGCTCCATCGCCCGCTTTGCTGATCGTTGACGGCGCCACCGTCTCGACGATGCGTCCGGGGCTGTCGGCGTCCTCCGCAATCTTGACGAGGGCGAGTGTCTATCGTCGCCGGGGTCCCGCGCCTATAGGCATCGGGTTCAATATCCGCTCCCGGAGGTCGGAAGGGGTCCCCAGCCGGCGCTGGTTTGCATCCCACGCCGCAGCCAAACTTGTCAGCTGAGGGGGGGCGCGCCGTCGAGCCCACCGGCCGTTCCGACCCAGCCACGAAAGGAGAAGGCCGCATAATACAGCTCTACGTCAGTGTAACCGGCCTCGCGCAGCATGCCCTTTTCCTGAGCCGGCGTAAGCAAGTGCAGGTGCTCCTTCAACATCTGGCCGGTGGCTGCAGCCTTCGCCCAGTTAGGCCCCTCGCGATCGGCGAAGGCGGCTACGCGGGCGAGCCAGCGCTCGGGGTCGGGACCAGCTGCCGAGTGCTCCGCAAGCACCAGCCGAGTGCTCGGCCGAAGACGATGGTGAATGCCCTTTAACGTTCGCAGTCGCTCGCCCCGGGCGAGGTGATGCAGCGTGAGTAGGCATGTCGCGCCGTCGTATGGACCAGGGGGCACATGATCGATGGTCCCCTCGATCAGATCGACACGTTCCGAGAGATGCGCCAGCGTTCGATGGGCATGGTCGAGCATCGCGGGTGACGGATCGACGCCGGTGAAGCGCCAGGCCGGCTGCGCCTCGGCCATTGCCTTGATTTCCATACCGCCTCCCGCGCCGACAACGAGTATGTGCGCGTCGCGAGCGGCCTGTTCGGCGAGAAGCAGCATCACCATGCGGTGGAGATCGGCCAGCCCGGGCACCCTGCGAGGGGTATCGACCCCGTAGGAGGCGACGGCGGTCGGGTTGGTGAAGTGGACGTCTTTATGGTCCATGGCGGTCAGTCCGCGAAGATCAGCGAACGATGGATCGCCAGCGCGGCCATGACTCCGTCCGCGCAGGCGAAGGTGATCGTGTGTCCCATCCGGGTGATGTCCCCCGCGGCATAGATTCCGTCGACATCGGTCGCGTTCGTCTCGTCGACGATGATCACGGACCCGAGGGGAGTGTGCTCGACCGTACACCCGAGCCGTCCGGCGATGTCGCTGTTCAAACGCGTGGGCGGGCCGATGAAGAGCGCATCGATCGGCACTTCGACGCCATCGAGGAGACGGATTGCCGACAGGCTCGTCCCCTCGCCGACGAGAGACACCAGAGGCTCAGGTCGGATCGTGACGCCCCGCTCTTGGAGTTTCGCCGCGACGTCCGCGTCGATCGTGCCGCCATTAAGAAAGAAGGTCGTCGGTCCCCATTCGGGTATCAAGGAGGCTTGATGCTTCGACATCGGCGACAGGTCGAGGACGCCGAGTCGCTTGCCGCTAAACTCGTAGCCGTGACAATAGGGGCAATGGAGGACGCTTTGCCCCCAACGTTCGGCGAGGCCGGGGATTGCGGGCAGAACGTCGCTGATGCCGTAAGCCAGGAGCAGTCTCGACCCGAACACCGCCTCGCCGTTCTCCAGCGCCACCCGAAAACCGTTCTCGTGGCGAGCAGCGTCCACGGCCCTAGCATTGCGGAACTGCACGGTGGAGTAAACCGCCACCTGGCCGCGCATTTTATTCAGCATCGCCCGGGGATCGCTCCCGTCCTGGGCGAAAAAGCCGTGGGATGCACCTGCGAATCGATTGCGCGGTTTGCCTGTGTCGAGCACCGTCGTCGAGCGGCGCGCTCGGGCGAGATAGAGAGCGGCCGAGAGCCCGGCAAAACTCCCTCCGACGATGATCGCATCGAAAGCCATGGCTACCTCCTCGGGTTCTATCCCCGTCCCGGCACGACCAAGGCCAGCACGGACACATGTAACAGTTCGAGGTACATAAACGAATGGAGTTCATGTATCAATAGGAGATACAAAAACCACATGCAGGCCGGGGCACTGTCGCGGCCTCCGATTGCGACGAAATAGGGATGCAACTATGAACCGAGATACCCGCCTCTCCGACGTCCTCCACGTCCTGTTGCACATGGACCAAGCGAACGAACTGCTGACGTCGGTTGTCCTCGCCCGTAGCATGGGAACCAATCCAGCTGTATTCCGGCGGACGATGGCGGGGCTGCGCGAAGCGGGCCTGGTGCGCTCGGAGAGGGGACACGGCGGGGGCTGGCAACTGGCGCGTCCGCTATGCGAGATTACTCTCCTGGACGTCTATGATGCGCTCGGCCGCCCCAATCTCTTCGCCATCGGCAATCGCAGCGAGCACGCCGAGTGCCTTGTGGAAAAGAACGTCAACGCCGTGATGGTGGATACGATGGCAGAGGCCGCGACGCTGTTCGCCACGCGCTTCGGCGAGATCACGCTCGACCAGATCGCGCCGCGCCATCCGGTATCCCTCAGCGTGCATGTCCCCGCGAACGACCGCGCCGCGCCGAGTGGGCGGTAATCGGGCAAGCACGTCGGCGGATCCTGAGCCGATCCGTTCGCCCCCGTTGCGAGCGGTCAGACCGTGACTCGAGCCATCGCATCGTCTGACAAGCTGCCATTCGTCGCTTACTCAGCGGCCTCGCCAAAGTCGACAGACGGCGGAGTGCCGTGATTCCGCAATCGTCGGCCTCAGGGCAACGTCGCAACGACCGTACAACTTCGCTAGATCTGGGCGGTGCCCCCGTCGACCTGCAGGTCGACCCCGGTGATGAAACTTGCCTCGTCGCTCACCAGGAACAGTGCAGCTGCGGCGATTTCCCGCGGAAGTGCGAGGCGCTGCATGGGAATCTGCGCCGTGACGGATGCCCTAATTGTCTCGTCCACACCTTCAAACATCGCGGTGTCGGTAGGACCGGGGCTCAGCAGGTTCACGCGGATCGCGCGCTCCGCAAGGGCCGCACTCCAACTGCGCACATAAGAGCGCAACGCCGCCTTGGTGGCGGCATAGGTGGCATGACTGGGGACCGCCTTGACCCCCGCGATCGAGCCGATGAACAGCGCTGCGCTTCCCGCAGGCATCAGCGGCTCCGCCGCCTGCATAGTAAGCAATGGCCCGCGCGCATTGACGGCGAAATGCCGGTCGAAGTGCTCCGGCGTGCTGCTCGTCAGATCGGACGGCTCCGAAACGCCGGCGTTGAACACCAAGGCGTCGACCCGGCCATGGGCAGCTCGAACGGTGGCGAGGATCTGCGCAATACCATCGGTAGCAGCGGCGTCGGCGGTGATACCGATCGCACGAGGGCCGATCTTGCCGGCGGCGGCATCGACGTCGCCGTCTCGGCGGCCGGTCAGCACCACAGAAGCACCTTCCTCGGCGAGCCGTTCGGCGATGGCGAAGCCGATCCCACTCGCACCGCCCATGACTAAGGCAATCTTGTGTTTCATTCTCATCTTTGAGGTCTCCGACACCGTAGAGACCCGCTTGATATACGATTTAAATCTGGTATCAACTACGCACTATGAATAGCGTAGATATGGGCGACGATACCGCCGGAACCGACGAGATCGAACGGGCGCTCACGGATCTGGCACGCGTCCGGCCCGTGCTGGACAAGATTGCCGACAAATGGACCATCCTGATCCTGACGGTGCTTTGTGAGCGACCGTCGCGTTTCAATCAGATCAAGCGCCGGTTGGACGGCATCACGCACAAGTCTCTCTCGGATGCCTTGAAGCGGCTGGAGGGCTATGGTCTAGTCACTCGCACAGTCCTGCCGACGCGGCCAATCGGCGTCGAATACTCGATCACGCCGCTGGCGCTCTCTCTGCGCCAACCCTTCAAGCACTTGTGGGACTGGGCGCTCGAGAACGGCGATTTACTCACCGACGCGCAACAGGATCGCGCTGCGAAGCGCCAGATATGAAGCCCGCCAGGTTGTCTTCGGATCGCGCGCACATGCCCTTAAGCCGATCACGTCGACACCCGCCGCCCACGCGCCTCAGCCCCGCTTGCCCGCCCGAGGAACTCGGCCTGGGAGGTCTCGAGCTCGCCATAGACGACGTAGAGCTCGACCTTTCGCCCTGCGACCGGATCGAAGAACGGAAACGGGCCGACGATGTCGTCGTCTGCGGGAGGCTCGTCGATGAACCAGCTCGGGCTCTCCCGAAAGAACCTGGCGGCGAGCTCCGGGTTGCGGTTCACGACGGCCCAAAAGTCGTTCCTACCATACCGAAGCACGAAAACGACCAGCGACGTGACGAGGACCAGCGCGGCGACGAGGAGTGCGACGAGCCAAAGCATCGGGACGGAGCTCCTCTCCGCAACGCCGGAATTGGAAACGGGCGCCGGAAGCGACGATCTGTCTGCCGTCTCCATCGCCGCAATCCTGCGAATTATTCGTTCTAAAATATCATTAATAACAGTGCTTGAGAAGAGGTGGCACTGCCCTCAACTAGCCGGCGAGAGGGCCGACATCGGCCCGCAGGCCTGAGGGGGAAGTCTGGCAGGCTCCTCCCGAAGCGGATGTACCGAATGATGTTCGGCTCGCCCGACGCGACGAGCAAACCGGACTCGTCAGTCGGCGCGGATGCAAGCGAGGCTGCTCGCCTTCCCAACGGCCGTCGCCGGCATAGCCGTGTCGTTGATCGCGCTCGATCTCGACCGCTTCGAAAGCATTCATGACGCTTTTTGGCAGGCGGCCGGCGATGGGGCCTCGATGCGTGTCGGTCGCGCCATGGCGCAGACGCTACGCACCGCCGTCGACGTCGCGGGGCGCCTGGGAGCGGACGAGTTGGCGAACTTGCCCACGCTCACGCAGAGGGTGCGTGCCGATTCGCGCCGATTGCTAAGCCGCAGCGCCAGGGTCTTGTTCGGCACGTGCGAGGGTCGGGTTGGTCTTGAGCCGGAGCGTCGGTGTGGCGACGCGCTCTCCGTGTTCCGACGCGACGCTGCTCATGCACTCGTCGACGTGGTTCTTTGTCGTGACGGGGGCGGCACAGGGCGCGTCTGCGCGATCGGCCGGCCGTACGACTCACACGAGCGGCAGCCCTGGACATCCGGTTGTCGAAGGCGACGTGCCGCGCGACGGCATGCCTCAGCCCGTGAGCCAGCCCCCGCCGCAGGCTCCTCAAACATTACGAGCGCATTCGCTCGGCCAGGCGTCGCTAGGCGGTTCTCGCCCGATCGGCACCGGATCGCGGCGTCGGGCTCAAACCCGGCGCGATCGAGAGGACCGCGAGGAATGCCTTCTCTGGACCGATCTGCTCCGGTTCGCGTTTCGCACGTCGCCTCTTTGCGCTCGCGCGGCGCGTTTCGTCAAAAGGAACGCCCTCCCTTCGAAAGCGTCCTCCCTTTGAGGTCGATATGGACGGGTATGAAGAATTGAGCAGTCATAGCAGTCACGATTGGGTCAGAGTTGCGTTTCGGGTCGTCGCGATCCTCGGCGTCGGTGCCGTTCTCGTCCTGTCGCTGCTCCCCGGCGGCCACGAGCCGGTTCGGACGGGCCATCCGGCGGCGGAGCATTTCGCGGCCTACGCCGCGCTCGGGCTCGCGCTCCGCGCGGGTTTCGGACAGGGGCTATGGATCGTCGCAGCGCTCGTCGGCCTGGCCGGCAGCCTCGAGGCGGCCCAAGCCTTCGTTCCCGGGCGCCACGCTTCCGTGGCCGATGCGCTCGTGTCCGCAGCCGGTGCGTGTCTCGGGGCCGCTGCGGGCTCTCGTCTCGTGTGCTATTTGGGATCGAAGAGCGGACGCCCGCGCGCAAGCCCGGACGTCACCGAGATGGTTGTTGCCCGCCCTCCCGCGGCCCGGGGCGAAAAACCTCGAGGACCACGGGCGAGATGATGCTCGGCACGACGACCCCGAGCCTTTGTCTTGCCCGAGGCGTCAGCGGCGAAGACGGGCGTTGCCGTGAGAGCGAAGAGCGTCGGCTTCTCGGTCTTGCTCGGTCGCCAGCGCCCAAGGATGGTTCGACGCCGTCGTGAGGCGGAAGCGTTCGCAGGCGAGAGCCTGCGCGACCGCTATCGCAGGCCGTCTCCTGCCGGGCGCCGAGGCGCTCCACCAGACCAAATCCCCGCCACCGACTCGTTCTGCGTCCGATGCCTGGCTCCGGTTGCGGCAGACGCCAGCCGCCTTCGTCGACGGCGTCAGATGGAGAACCAGCGCCGCGGATTGTCTCCGGACTGGATCTTGATCCAACTCAGGTCGGTCTCACGCCAGGTGCGAATGACGTCGTCGCGATTGTCGAGGACGAGATCGCCCGAGGAGGTGCGCACGACGAGGACTGCATGTCCCTCGCCCCACGGCGTGCGCGCCACGCCCATGCGCAGCGCGCGCGGAGAAATCCCGAGCGCGATCAGGCGCTCGCGCTTGGCGAGCGCGATGTCCTCGCAATCGCCGCTGTCGTCCGCGATCTTCCAGACATCCGGCAACCCGTTCTTCGGCAGGTCCGCCACCTGATGGACGCGTCCGTTGATCTCTCGGTTCACGCGAGCGAGCGTCGCCCGCAAGGCGCGGTCGTCCGCGAGCGTGCGGGCGCCTCCGCGGGGCTCGCACAGATGGGGCTTGCGGGCGCAGAAGACGACATGTCCCATCGGGGCGAGCGTCGGTTGCCGAGCCTCGATGAAGCGGGGGAGATCACGCAGGCCCTGCGCCGGTCCGCCGAACGGGAAGGCTCCGGCCGGCATCGGCAGGACGAGCACGGCTGCGCAAACAAGGGCGGCGGCTGTAATCCTGGCGCGAAACGTGGTCATGGTCTCTGTTCCCTGTTTTCGACGAAGACAGGTATAACAGGAGGCCTCTAAGCCCACGTGCAGGGGTGCGAATGAAAACGTGTGACTTTGGCAAGAGTTCGTAAAGGAAGAAGCTCGACGAAAGCCGCGACGCTTCGCAATCAGTGTCGGATCTCGAGCAGACGCGCTCCGCCCTCGTCGATGCGTAAACACGTCAGGCGCCCTGTCGCGAAAGCGCCGGTGTCGAGATTGATACGGTTGGCGCGCAGCTCCGGCTCGGCGTTCGGCGTGTGCCCGTGAACGACGATGGCGCCGAAATCGTCGCTCGCGGAGAGAAATGGCTCCCGGATCCACAGGAGATCCTCTGCGCTCTGTCGGTCGAGGGGAACACCCGGGCGAACCCCGGCATGAGCGAATAAGTAGCGACCGAAGCGATAGGACTGGCGGAGGGTCCGCACGAACCGCCGATGGCTCGGGGGCACCGCCTGCGCCAATATCTCTCCTGCGGCCGGGCCGGCGGCGGCGAGGCGGCGCGGGTCGACGCCATAGGAGAGGGCCGTCTCGAATCCGCCGATCGCGCGCCAGCTCTCGAGGTCGAGCGAGCCCTCGAGGACGAGATCGAGAGCCGCCTCGTGATTGCCGCGAAGGAACGCGCAGCGCTTGCCCTCTCGGCGTCGCGCGATCAGCGCGTCGAGAACACCCCGGCTGTCGTGACCACGGTCGATGTAGTCGCCGAGATAGACCTCGAGCGCTCCCTGCGGGGGCTGCGGCTCGGCGTCGATGCGTCGGTGCAATTTCGCAAGGAGGTCGCTGCGTCCGTGGAGGTCACCGACCGCATAGATTCGCAGTCCCTGCGGGAGCGGTGGATAACTCCCAAGGTCGACCGACGCGTTCTCCGCCATCGCCCTCGAGAGACCCGCGCCGAGCTGCCGGGCGAGCGCGGCGATACGTCCGACCAGCCTCACCGCGACACCCGCTCGTTCAGCGGCGCAAGCGCATCTTCGCGACTTGCCGCGGGATCCCCGGTGAGGCCGAGGCGCGCGGCGAGGTGCGCGCCGTGAGCGGCCGCGAGGCGAGCCTCGCAGAAGCGGCGGGGCTCGCCCTCCGGAAACGCCGCGCAGAGCTCCGCGCGCTCCTCAGCGAGCGCGGCGAGGAACCGGTCCGTGCCGGCCCGCTCGTCCGGCTCCGCGCGCACGCGCAGGGCGTTCGCGTTTCCCTCGAGGACCCGCGTCGAGATCTCGGCGAGCACCGAGGTGCGTGCTGCGTGCCGGTCCAGGGCCTCGAGCGGCGGCGTCCACAGGCCGGCAGGGTAGGTCGTGCAGCGTGCCTGTGGCAATGCACACTCCATCGGCGCGGATACGAGCAGCGCTGCATCGAGGACGTCGAGTTCGATCGGGCAGACGGGGGCGTCGAGACGGTAACGCTCCAGACCTCGGACGGGCTCGGCGAGCTTGGCCGATACCGGCTCCCCGCCCTCGGTGACGATGACGACCTCGCAAGGCTCGTCGTCGGCCGGGTCGACGCCGGGCAGGCGAATAGCGAGAAGGAGGCCGCTCGGTCCTTCGACGAGACGCATGTCGCCGGCAGTTCCGCCGCGGTGAAGAGCGGCTCCGAGGACCCGATCGAGCCGCGCGCGCGGCCCGACGGCCAGGACGACCGCCGATGGGAACGCGGCCTCGTCGCTCCCCCCGCCCCGTCCTCCAAGGTCGACAGGTCGAACGGGGGGCAGCGGCGCTACGAGCGTCGTTTCGGATAACTCGCCGGATCCGAGCTCCATCGAGGCCGCGGAATGGCCGGACGGCTGCGCAGCGACAGAGGCGGCGCATCCGACAAGGACGAAAAGGGCGAGGCAGGGGCCACGTGGAGACATCGGGCCGCAGACTACCCGCGAGACGCGTGTCTCGCCAAGGGGGGCGAGTCGGCGCACCCGCGCCGACGGGAATGATGCGTCACCGTCCCGCGCAGGCGTCCTAATCGCCGGGACGAATGCCTCGACATGCGGTTCGGCTGCGGTACGCATCGTGCGATGCGCCGCCACAACTTCGCCGGATTGCGCTCGTTCCATCGTCTCGAGGAGAATTCGGACATGGTGCACGGTCGCTCGCGCGTTGTCGCAGTCGTCGTCGCTTGCGGGCTTTTCGTGCCTCTGAGCGCTACGGTCCCGGCCTCGGCGCAGGTTCGCAACGATGATCGGGGACCGGTCGTGTCCGGCGCCCCCGAGCGAGAGAGGACCACACGTCCGGGCGAAAGGCCCGGAGAGCGCCCCGGCGCGTTTCGGCGCGACGAGAGATCCCTTCGCTGCGACGACGCGCGCGGCAGCGGGGTCGCCGGCCTCGATGCACCGTGCCGCTGAAGGGACGACAGACGTCACTCTGCTTGTCGTGCGGTCTCGAAGTCGCTCCGGGGGGGCGCGCGGCGCCGGTGGTGCCTGGCTGCCGAGACTTGCGCGGCGGGGCGGTCGGCTTCGCCTCTCCTGCAAGAAGCGACTCGCGTCTACGAGATCGAGCACCCGCGGGCAAAGAGAGCACGCATTATCCTCGTCGGTTCCACGGCGCATGCTCTCGGAGAGAGAGACGCGCGACGCGAGAGTAGTGCGCGCCGGCGATATCTGTTTCCTCAAGCATTGGTTCAAGAATGGTCAAGGTCGCTCAGAATGGGTTGGTGACCAAGTCGGCGTACTCAGTCAATTCCGACAAAAAGATTTGGCTCTCTCACTCGCTAAGCGGCGCTTGCGCTGATGAACTTCCCGCGAACTCTATGGCATCGGCTCGGTAAGCCTCTCGGCTGTGGTGCTGCTGGAGTTGCAAGGCACCCAAAGACATGTGGCCCCCTTTCGGCGTGTCGCGTACGATGTGTATCGAGCGCCGACGATCGCCGCCGGCGCCATGCCCCCTTGCCGTTTCGCTTTGCCCGTGGTGAAGAACCGCTTCCCCAACGGAGGAGACAAATGAGCAAGCGTGGAGCGAATGACGACGACGCCGAACTGGGCAGCCGCATCCGGCTTGCGCGAAAGCGGCTGAAGATGTCTCAGACGGACGTCGCCAATGCGCTGGGCGTCACCTACCAGCAGGTTCAGAAATACGAAAACGGCACCGACCGGATCGCCGTCAGTCGCCTGATCGCGATCGCGAGGACGCTCGAGGTCCCCGTCGCGTCGCTGATCCCTGGAGCCGAAGGGGAGGAGGTCGCGCTGCTCACGAACGAAGAGATCGCCGCTCTGGCTGCGTTCCGGCAGATCGGTCCGCCGGCCATGCGCCGAGCGGCGGTCGATGCCCTGAAGACCTTTGCGGCGGTGGCTGCGAACGACAAGCCAATCGGGAAGAGCAAACGCAGCCGCAGCGCTTGATCCGAGGCGCTGGCCGAAGCCGCTCCGCGCGATGCTTCTGCGCGGGGCGGCGCTCGACACCCGTTTCGCGTTAGGAGGCGCCCCCCCTCCATGACGAGTACCGGCCGGTGATCGTCTCGCCCTCGGCGGGGACCGGCACCGCGGGGGCGCCCGCATACCGCCGCCTGCCCGCGGAGGCGTCTGCCTCGTCGAGACCGCGCGGGCAGCGCACGATCTCCGCCGCGGCGCCGGACGGCTCGGCGGCGATCGACAGGCCCACCTCCGTCCCTTGCGGGCGAACCGCTCGCCCTGGTGGGCGAGCGGTTGATGCTGTCCGAACGTCTCGAGGTTTTAGCGTCAGATCCGCCCGACGCTCGCATAGCTGAAGCCGGCCGCGCGCACCTCCTCCGGGCGATAGACGTTGCGCAGATCGACCATCACCGGCGACTTCAGGAGACGGGCGAGGCGCGACAGGTCGAGCGCGCGATAGGCGTTCCACTCTGTGACGATCACGACGGCGTCCGCGCCCTCGGCGCAGGCATAGGCGTCGGGCGCGTAGGTCACGTTCTCGAGCACCTTCTTGGCCTGCTCGACGCCCTCGGGATCGCAGGCCACGACCTCGGCGCCCGCGTCCTGGAGCGCGGTGACGATCGCGATCGAGGGCGCGTCGCGCATGTCGTCGGTATTGGGCTTGAAGGTCAGCCCCAGGAGCGCGATGCGCTTGCCGCGCACCGAGCCGCCGCAGGCCGCGATCACCTTGCGGCCCATGGCGCGCTTGCGCTGATCGTTGACGGCGGCCACCGTCTCGACGATGCGCACGGGGCTGTCGGCGTCCTGCGCGGTCTTGACGAGGGCGAGCGTGTCCTTGGGGAAGCAGGATCCGCCGTAGCCCGGGCCGGCGTGGAGGAATTTCGAGCCGATGCGGTTGTCGAGGCCGATGCCGCGGGCGACGTCCTGAACGTTGGCGCCGACCTTCTCGCACAGGTCCGCGATCTCGTTGATGAAGGTGATCTTGGTGGCGAGGAAGGCGTTCGCCGCGTATTTCGTCAGCTCCGCCGTGCGCCGCGAGGTGACGAGGACCGGGGCGTGGTTGAGGTAGAGCGGGCGGTAGAGTTCGCGCATCACGTCCGCCGCGCGCGGGTCCTCGGCGCCGACCACGATCCGGTCCGGGCGCTTGAAATCGTCGATCGCAGCGCCCTCGCGCAGGAATTCCGGGTTCGACACCACCGCGAACGCGGCATCGGGCCGCTCCTCGCGGATGATCCGCTCGACCTCGTCGCCGGTGCCGACGGGAACCGTCGATTTCGTCACGACGACGGTGTAGCCGCTGATGGCGCGGGCGATCTCGCGCGCGGCGGCATGCACGTAGGAGAGGTCGGCATGGCCGTCGCCGCGGCGCGAGGGCGTGCCCACCGCGATGAAGACGACCTCGGCCGCCGCCACCGCGTCCGACAGGTCGGTGGCGAAGGAGAGCCGGCCCTGCTCGACGTTGCGGCACACGAGGTCTTCGAGCCCCGGCTCGAAGATCGGCATCCGGCCCGCCTCGAGCGCCTGAATCTTGGCCGGGTCCTTGTCGATGCAGGCGACCTCGTGCCCGAAATCGGCGAAGCAGGCCCCTGAAACGAGGCCGACATAGCCGGAACCGATCATCGCAACGCGCATGTGTCGCCGTTCTCCGTGCGTGCGGCGCGTGCCGCGTCTCGTCCCGTCTTCTGCTCCTGTGCCGGACCTTTTAACCCGAACGCAGGACCGAGTTTTCATGAAAAAAGAAGCAAGCGCACCGGCGCTTGGGTCGGGCGCTTGCCAAGGGACCGGCCTGTGGGGGCTGATGTTCAGGTCCGTTGCATTCGAAGTAGAATCTGACGAGTTCGCGTGCAAGCTCGTGATGAAAACTGCGTTAAGAGGGACCGTTAACGCGATCGTCGGCAGACGAGGACGAGGCCCGCACCCCGCTGCTCGCGGTCGAGCACCGCGGCAAGCGACGAGCCCGCTTTCGAGCAGCCTCGTCGCCGCGTCGGCGCGGCTGCCAGCGGGGAGGCGATCTGGGCTGTGCCGTTCATGCGGGCCCAGGGCGCGCCGCGCTTGCGGCGAACGCGACGGTTCAGACCAATTGGCCCGCCGAAGCGGCGTGCGAAGAGCTCGCCTATGACGTGCTGCTGATCGGGCTAACCCTTTCGTGCTGCCTTCCGTGACAGCTCGAAAAGAGACACCCCCGTTTGGGGGATGCCGCCGTGCCGCCCAGCTGCGATCCTCGAGGCGTGGACGCGATCCACCGAGCGTGCGCCGTTCGGCGCCTCGTCTCACGCTCGCATTCAGTTCCCGGGGCAATTGCCCGTCCGACGCGGAGAATCGTCATGAAGCCGCTTTATGTCGCCTGTGTCCTCACTCTCGCGCTCGGAGCCTGCCAGACGGCGACCACCGAGACGACATCCGTCGCGCCCGCGGTTGGTGCGCAATCTCAGGCTCTGGGATCGTTTGTCGGGACGTGGACCGGCACCACCGAACGCGGCGGCTCCGTCCGTATCGAGGTTCCCGCCACAGGGCGGCCGACCTACGTGTTCCGGGGAACTCCGGTCGCCGTCTCGGACGCTCGGATGATCGGCGACGCCCTCGCGATCACGACGAGCGGCGGCGCGACAATAACGCTTGCTCCGGCAGGACGTGATCGCGTCCGCTATTCCTTCGTGTGGGGAGATCAGACGGCGTCCGCCGTCCTGAGCCGCTCGTGATCGCGATCGGTCCTCTTCTTCATCCAGCGAGCCGGAGCAGGTTTCGCGAGCACGGCGAAACCGCTTCGCGACCGACCCAGGCGTCGGAGCGTCCTTGCCTCGCGTGCAACCGAGTTCGGAATGAAGCCACGCGGGGTAGTGGGAATGCCAGCCCGATACGAGAAACCATCTCCTTCTTGGCTGTAGATCAGAGGTAATGATAAGATCGAAGGCAGCCGTGGAGGCGCCGTCATGTCCAGCGTGCTTCAATACGACAAGATCATTGAATCGATCTACGAAGCCGCGCTCGATCCCTCCGCCATCCCCTCGGCGCTCCACGCCTACGCCCGGGCACTCGACGGGGTTGGCGCCGTCGTGGTGTCTCTTTCCCCGGACGGCGGCGCGATCGTCTCGCCCGATCTCGAGGACGCGGCCCGTGCCTATGCTGCGGGGTGGTGGCAGCACGATTTCCTCGCGCGGCGCGGTCTCGAGCGTCGGGTCCGCGGCGTCGCGACCGATCTCGACCTCGCGACGCGTGCAGAGCTCGAGCGGCATCCGTTCTACCAGGATTTCGGCCGCCGCTTCGGCTTCTATTGGTTCTGCGCCTATACGGTCCACCCTTCCGGATCGCCGCCGCTCGCCATCAGCATTCGGCGCGCGGCCGAGACGGGCGCCTTCGAGGCGTCCGATGTCGCCGCGGTGGCCAGCCTCGCGCCCCACCTCGCCCGCGCGCTGGAGCTCGCGGCAAGAACTTCCGCGGCGGGTCGTGCAAGCGCCTCGATACAAGACGCCTTGACAGCCATGGGACAGGGCGTCTTCGGAATTGGGTCCGACGCGCGCGTCCTCTTTCGCAACGAGATCGCGCGCACCGCCTGCGCGGCCGATCTAGAGGTCGTGGACGGCAGGCTTTCGGCCACCCGTGCGGTCTCGCGCTCGGCGGTCGAGGGACTCGTCGCCGCGACGCTCGCGGTCGCGAGGGGCACGCGCCTCGAGGCACCCCGCACCGTCGTTCTGAAGCGGCGCGAGGAAGGGCGCGCGCCGCTCCTCCTGCGCGGCGTTCCGTTGGCGGAGAAACAGGGAGAAGTCCTCGCGCGCATCGGCGAATTGCCACGCGCGCTCGTCGTCGCGAGCGAGCCGGACGCTCGGCGCCTCCTCGACCCACGCGTCGTCCAGGAGGCCTTCGACCTCTCGCCGGCCGAGGCGCGCCTCGCGGTGGCGATCGCGACCGGCG
Organism: Scenedesmus sp. KT-U; assembly: GCA_029853055.1. Lineage (NCBI taxonomy): Eukaryota > Viridiplantae > Chlorophyta > Chlorophyceae > Sphaeropleales > Scenedesmaceae > Scenedesmus > Scenedesmus sp. KT-U. The sequence goes on along the minus strand of JARWLF010000136.1, from coordinate 2,693 downwards.
CCACGCTGCAGGAGGCTGCCGTGGCGTTTGGATTGAGCGAGGCGACCGTCCGCAGCGTCTCTAAGACGATCTTCCGCAAGACAGGTGCCGCCCGCCAGGCGGAACTGGTGCTGATCCTGTCGGCTTATATGGTAATTCGTAATTAAATGGCTTGCCGAAGCTGCCGCTTGCATCTTTGGATTATTCTCCAAAACATTCTAGATGATGACGCTGAAAGCTCGTAGAATTGCCATCGATCGGCTGAGTTTGCGACAATAGCTGCAGGGGCGGTTCAGGCCGTCCTTTCGCGATTCTCCGCTTCCAACGACCGCAAGAAGCTTGTTCTCGCGACCTGGCTCTTGCGCGTCTCGCCCGATCTTTCATCGCCGAGCGACAGGCGCACGCTGTGTCACCGGGCGCGTCCGCATCCGAGACGGTAAGGCCGCGCCGATCGGCACGGGACCCACGCGCCGGTTCACGTCCCATTTCATGGGCGCGATCGAAAGAGACGGCGTTGTGCCGATCGCGAGGGCCGCCGTCCGCGGAAGGCGAGCGTTTTCGGCCGGTGCCGGTCGCGCCGCGGGCGCACGCCTTCCACGAGCCGCAGCGCGGTGCGTTGTCTTGCGATCCGAGCCTGCGAAACGAATGCGTCGGGCGGCAAACGGCGAGGTTCCCCACGGCGCCGATCCGATACACTTGTTACCGGGAATTGATAGACCCTGCCGATCGATTTGCCCTCGGATGCAACCATTAGCGATTAAGAAACGGGGTTACCGGCGGTCGCGGGGAGTTCGGAGCTCATCTTCGAGCACCGCGGCACCAAGAACTCTGGGGTTTTCGTCGAACGGTGAGTTCGGAGTTCCCTCGATCACGAAGTTGCAGCCCCCGGGCGATCGAACTCTCGCCTCTTCGGCTCTCTGCGGCTGCGCTCGGGTTCGCGAAGACGTCGGCGTCAGATGCCGGACAGAAGGGCGTCGACGGCTCGGATGATACGATCCCGATGCGAGGCCGCGGTGCCGACTTTCACACCGAGTTCGCTCAGAGTCAGCGTCGCCATGATCTGGGCTGCAACCATGTATTCTCGCCCGTCGACCTCGAGCGTCGGGTTGAGCGTTCCGATGGCTCTCGGCGGCGAAGCGGCGGGAAGTAGCGGCGCCACGACGCGTGTTCGAAGCTCATCGAGCAGATCGCTCTGCAAGACGACGACGAGCACTCCGCCGGTGGTTCGGTACAAGTCGAACTGAACGGCCACAGTCAAAATTTCTTATACTCTGCCAACGGTACACCGTTCTGCTCGATATAGGCGTTGTACTCGGCGATCGCTTCTGCATTCTCCGCACGCCAATCGCTCCGGCGTTTTTCGGCTATCGCTTCGCGAATACCCTTCTCGGCTGCACGAGAGATGTTAACGCCGAGCATGCGTGCGTCTTCGAGAACCTGACGGTCCAGAGTCATGCTCGTGGAGCGGCGCGTGGCATCGGGCATGGCAAGGATCTCGGACCGGCACCAAACATACCGTTCTTTCATACCAACCCGCAGAATTTCTGTCCAGAGCGGTCGTGTTTTCGGGGCCGTTGCCTGCTGCGGCAGCTCGGAGCTCTGTCGAGCGCCTGATTGCAACCTCAGACGATCGGCGGCTCGTGTTATCATGAGTGGGTAGACCCTGCGCGATCGATCTACCCTCGGATGCCACCTTTCACGATCGAGGCACAGGGTTATCGGGAGTCCCTACACCCTGCGTGCTCATGGCAGCCTCGTAAGCGATCTTTGGCGGTCACTGGCTCGGCGTCCTGCAAGCCGACGGCCCGCCGCACCTTGGGCCAAGGCGCGGGCACCCTCCGCATCACCCGAGGGCGGGACAGATCTGTCTTCCGCCCAAGTGCCGGCGCCCCTTACGCGAAACGACGCGGCCGGCGGTCTGCGCGTCATCGGCGCGCGGTGCCGCAAGCGTATGCGGGTCTCTTGCCGCGCCCGCGCCTGACCGCACCGACTGGAAATCCATACCCCCGTCGACTTCGAGCGTCCTCGATCGAGCTTCGTTCACCCTGTGTTTCAATCGCGCTGGCGTCGAGAGCACAGATGGGCTAGCTTGACCATGGCGCAGACGCGCCCGTGCATGTCGGATCGGTTCGGCCGTCGCCTCGCGAGAGGAGCGGCCGACGGGGTGTTGGCGCACCCCGACGGCCTGGCCATGCGCGACCCCTGCATAACCAGGAGGACCACATGGTTGCCACATCTCTGCGCGGGAGTCCGCCCGCCGTCAACGGACGAATTCGCCTACTCTCCCCTCACGCGCGCTCGCGCGGTCCGGCCGAGGGAGGCGCCCCATGAGGCTCGTCACCATGATCGTGGATGCGCGCGACCGCGTCCACCTCGCCGCCGTGCGCGCGCCAGACCTTCTTCGTCGGGAGATCGCCGAGGCCTGCGGCGGCGCCGCGCTCGCCTATGTGGCCGTGCCGCCCGCGGGAGTCGCCGCAGAGGACGTCGTGGCGCGCGTCGCCGCCCGCTTTCAGGCGGTGGCGTCGCCCCACCAGGGGCGTGCGCAGGCCACGCTCCAGGTTATCGACGCCGACCCGACGCGGGTGCGCGCGAGGCTCGCCGCCGAGCAGGTGCTCGCCCCCCTCGCCGAGCGGCTGCGGCGCACGCTGGTGCGCCCGCTTCGCCGCCTCGTCTCGCGGCTCCGGCGCAGCCTGCGCCGCTGACCGGCATCGCGG
>JARWLF010000135.1:0-28775 GCA_029853055.1 Scenedesmus sp. KT-U | reverse complement strand
ATCCTGGTGGTGAACCCAGCTGTGCAGTACATGGCTTATGAGTGGCTCATTCAGAGACACACCACATACAAGCAGAAGCGGCTGGTTACAGCAGGAGCAGTGTTGCCAGGCACCAGGGTCAAACTGTCTGCAGGGGAGGTCTTTGTATTAGGTGGGTGTGCTAGCAGCTGGGGTTCCTGGCTGCGCATACGATAAAGCAGCCTGAGCTGGCTCCAATTGCAATATCCAGGCTACATAAGCGAGCTACAGTGAAATATTCTCTGGATCTATATTCAAGATACTGTTTGACACTAGCAGTAGTTGAGCTCGTCATGGCTCTTGCTGTCATCTTGCGACATCTAGCATGCGTGGCTGATGACCGACACTTACGGCAATTTGTTTTTGTGAACCTCTACAGGTGCTTCAGCGAAGATTGCTGCCACCATTGTAACATACCCGATGATTGTCATCAAGAGTAGACTGCAGGCAGCCAGCAGCCACACGGCAGCAGAATTACAGTAAGTCTCACAGCAATGACTGTTTCCATGAACTTATCAAGCAGGGCCGGCCTGCCTGCAGATACACACAGACCACATTGCTGCACACTCTGTGCTTTGGTCAGCAAAGGGGTACGTTTCTTGACGAACAACTACCTTGCCTGCAGATACAAGGGCACCTGGGATGCCATCTACCGTATTGCTAAGGAGGAAGGTCTTGGTGGCTTCTACAAGGGCATGCAGGCAAAGATCCTGCAGACTGCTCTCAATGCCGCACTCATGCTTATGATCAAAGAGCAGGTGCGTGTTTGAGGCAGTCTTTCATATGGCAAACAACGGCATTCATCGCGGCCACCTATGCGCCTGCTGTCGTTGTTGGCATCCTGCATGCATGCCTAGTTAGCAAGCATTACAAGCTGTGCAGAAATGGTGGGGATCATGCCTCTGTCTGCATGTTCAGCATCAGCAGCAGTAGCATCCCCTCCTGCAGAATCTTTCTGTCACCAGTCGTGCTTCAATGATCATACTGCTGTTATCATGTGTCTCTCCAGGTTCATGGCAGTGCAGCTGCTACAGTGAGGGCTGTGGAGAAGTTGGTGGCTAACTTGCAGTCAACAGGCACCAAGGTGCCAGTACGTGTCACATCAAACATGGTGAAGTAAGCAGTGTTATAAGCTGTTGTGCACCAAGGGTGTTGTGCTTTGATTGAAGAAGGGATGGAAGCTACCTCATATAGCATCCTTGGTCTTTGATGTTATGTTTGACCTGGTATTGCAGCTTGTACATCATGCTATCTTTGTTGACGCTTTGTTGGAGTGTGTCTGGTGCTCGTTTGTGTAACGTCTTTGTTACTACGGCAGTTTTGTTCCAGGTGTCCAGTTGATCGACATGTGTTGCGCAGCTTGATTGGCAATCCCATGAGCGTATTTGATTGCTGTGATGTTGTGGCCATGCGGGTGGTCAAGAGTCATACTAGTAGACAGTGTGACGACGGTTTGTTGTGCTACATACATGACATTGTCTCAGAATGAAAATTTCAAGGCAGTTGCAGTCTGTAACTTACTTCAGGGGACTTCAAGAAGTTGCATGATATGTTACATATACATGCACATGTTACATATCATTTCATGTTGCTGTATGATACAGCAACAGCGGTGCCACCAGGCAGATGTGCCCTTGACAGACGTGTTGAAAAGTGTTACAAGTATGCTATGGCAGTAGCGCTCGATCATATGTATGCACTGATTAATGCTTTGAAGGTGATTATACCCACCCTATGCCCCCAAATTGGGGCACCCCGACGGAGCCAGCAAGTCGCTCATGGGGGTAACAGAAACTGATTCTAAACATTCAAACCATTCATCATTAACAACAGACAAGAAATCATCTGATGCATCAACCAGATCAGAAACCTGGACATCTCGGCCACAACTCGTGCTTGAAGCATGCACGAAGGCAGCCACCAAAGCACTTGGTTGCCGCATGATAGTGTGCTTATCATCACTGTCAGGCTGAGCAGCCATATCACAATTCTCCAACCACCAATGTCTGCAAACAAAGACTGATAGCGCTGGCGTAAATCTGCTGAAAAGGGCACTCAAAGACCATGCCATCGGATGTTCATCCTCAACCTGATGAGCAGAGCACCTATTGCAAACACGTAATGTACGGTCTCGAGCCTGCCATCTGCCTTTTATATGATTATATATAATCCTGGAGATGATGGCAATTGCAACAAGCGGAGGTCGTTCTAGGTTCGGCCGGTCTTGGAATCTGTCAGTGACTACTCTTTACCGTGCAGTTGCTGCGGCAGCAACAACCGCATGTGACATCACTTCCCGGCAGGATGCGCCCAATACCGCACAGCTGCAACCGGTGAATGCCATTCATCGTGCATGTGCAACTTGACAGCAGGTTTTCTCAAACAACAATGGGGTACATACTCAGACACACTGCCAGAAATTAAGGATGTCCCTTGAAACATACCATGCATGTGACCAGTACATTCCATGACTGCAACATATTTTGGAATGCAGATCTCTACATCACCGCCCCCTCTCGCAACAAACTGCGCATATCACCTTGATCACAACATGGCTACCAACAATCAATACTGTAACAAGTCGCGACCAGGGCGACTATGGCTGATCCGACCCTCATATTCCAAGATGATCTTGCCCGGCTATAGGCTATAGTCATGGCACAACACAGTCAGGAGTCCACTGCAGCCATTGAGTGACAGCCAACGCCCTTGGTCAGGTCTCCTATTGCTGGCCCAGCTCCTTGCTGACGGCAGGCTTCTGAATCCATGATTAGCCTTCACCCACATACATGGAAGCAAGCTTCAACTATACAGGTGGTCCGTCTGTCGGCAAGTCAACTATTGGGGCTGTCGCAAGCTGTGGTCAACTGCATCACTAAGTAGTCACCAACTGGGGTGTAGAAAGGGAGAGAATGGTGCTTTCCAGCTGCTGATACACATCAGGCGGGGAACCAGCAGGCGCCTGCAGCAGCACGACAACAAGAGCAGCAGGGCATGTAACCACCACAGTATCTTACATAAGTCCCTCCATCCTGCAAAACAAGTGTACCCGAGTATGCAGCAGGCAGTCGCTTTGTTGAGTAAGGTACACACTGCACAAAGCATGTTACACAAACTATGACCCCCATGTGATGCTGCAAAACAATGCAGATGGCAACCAGGATGAGTGTGTTACACATCCTATGTTGGCTGCCAGCATGCAGCATATGCCAACTGATGTGAGAGATGTGTACACAAGACATTCAGTTTGCTGCACTCAGAGTTCCTACCTTGTTGTGCAGTGTGATGTTTGCAACCGATGTCCCAGACAACTCAACATGTGTCAGCGCTGTCAGCTGTGTTAGCTGCAGCAAGCCCTCTGATGTGATCTGATCTTGCAGGTCTTTAAGATTATTGAAAGCCTCAAGTTTGAACTCTCTCAGCTGAGTGCATGCAGCTATTTTCTTTAGATGAGCGTCATCAACTGAGACCTTCTTGAGGATAGCAAACTTGGTCAGAGCTGTGAGACTTGCCAGTGCAGAGAGCCCCTGCATACACAAAATGAACAGACGCTTTAAACAGGCGCAGCAAGTGCTGCTAGATGTCTTTCCAAGCGCTTTTGCAACAGGTCAACATAAATCATAAGCCGCCCTGCGATTGCAGAAGAAGTGCAGCAGCTGTACTACTCATGAAACTGGTGCGATGGCAACCGCCGTACACAGGAGCTTTGTAGGTGAACTGCTGTGGTGTGACCTCACCTCACAATCGCCAAGCACTTTGCGTCTGCTCCAGTAGTCACTGACGATGGTCAACTCTTGCAACTCAGGGCAACAAGAAGCCATCAAGCCAAAGCTACCCTCCCAAGAGAACGTATGTGAACCAAACTCTGCAACTCTCAACTGTGTTGGTGGTTTGTTTGACGGGAATATGAATTGATCCGACTGAGGGCCCCAGTGGTTCTCCGTAAGCTTGATTGAAGTCAGGTAACTGCTTGCTGTCAATGCTGTATACCTTGGCTGTATGGGTAGCTCAGTGACAAAGCACTCATCAAGCTCTAGCTCCTTCAGCTGAGTGAGCTGTGCCAACGCTGTCATGAGCTGTTCTGCTGGCTGAATTTCTGTTAACTCGGTGTCTTTGATGCAGACTCTGGTCAGGGAGGTAAGGCTCCCGATAACAGTTGGGTTAAGCTGGAAGCCTCGCATGATGTACAACTGCTGCAGCTGTGTGAGGCAGGGTGTTGTGCTGACAGTCAGTGCAGGGGGTGCATCAAACTCCAGCAATGTCAAGCTAGCTGGTAGCTGTGCTAGATCAAGTAGGTCGTCTATGGGTAGGGAAAACCGGAATTCCTGCAGCTGCTGCATGTTGCTGAGACATGCGTTGAGGGAGGGGATGCTACGATTACCTTCGATTGTACCCCAAAAAGCAGAATTGAGTGTCAGATGCGTCAGCTGTGTTAACTGTGTTAGTGCTGTTGCGAGCTGAAGGTGATATTCCTCTTCCTCTTCAGAGTCTTCCTCGGACTCTGCTGCTGTTTCTGCTTCCGATGGAGCTGGGATTTCTGCTGCTTCATGACTGGCATACTTCAGCTGGATATGCTGTAACCCTGTGCAGCTGCCAAGGTCGCTCATGTTCAGAGCAGTACCAGACAGCTCCAATCTGCTGAGTGCTGTGAGAGCTGCAACAGTTTCGATAGCTGCAGCTGCTGTTGCCGTTGATGTTTCAGCAGCTGAAGAAGCTGCCCTCAGGTAGCAGTTTGGCACCTTCAGCGCTGTCAGCTCCTTAAGCTCACTGAACGGAAGCTGTATCACAGGCTTAACGTTGCTTAAATCCCCTGGCGGCTTCAATACTGCACGTTCAGCTAGACTCAAATCTGTGATGCTGTGGGCATACGGAAAGCTGAGCAGCCATGCCTGGAACAGTGCAAAGCTGTCATCCCCCTGCTCATAGTCTGCCGTATACTCAACCCTGACCGTTGCCATTTTGGATGCTTGGTACCATTTCTTGCACACGAACGCACAGTAGCAGAGACGGTCCCTCTGCGCAGTATGCCTAAGCACCTCAGCAAGCAGGTCGACTGATAGGTCGTGCATGGAGCTGACGCTGTGTTTGACCTGCGTAAGAAGGCAAAAAACGTACGTGAATGCTGTGCAGTCTCACAAAGGGCGGTCGATGCTTTGCAGCTGACGAATCACTGCAATGCAGTGCAGATGCTGACGGAGGGAGAACAACGGTGTATCACAGCATGGACAGATTGCAACCTGCGCACCTCTAACATTGTGTAGGTTCACTTCCTCTTTGTGCACGGAACACAAGTTGCAGAGAGTCTGCCTGCAACTGCAGTACTTGGGCAGATGGCTTGACGGTTGCGGAGAGATACGGCAAGATCAGTAGAATAGACATACAAGGGGCTATATGGAATATGGCACCGTAACTTCTTTCCGCTAGAAACTTTGGTTTGGGTGCTGGTATGTGGTCCGCAGCCCGCCACCTTGGGGGTTCAGAGCACCTGGTCTCACGCAACGGTCAACAGCTGTCAGCTGACTCAGAGTCAGTCGAACTGCAGAAGGTCTGCTCTACCGAAACCAGTCGAGTCCCCAAGCTACTCGATATTGTCACCTTCTGTACTGGGAGTCTGTTTGCACATATGTCGAGCCACCATGCACACATGCTCATCCACTGACCTTGCACTGACAGGCTGTCAAGCTTGCTGACCAAACTGACACACAGGCCTGCATAGGTTCCAAGGCTGAAAGTAGCTTGACCAGAAAAGGTGTCAATGCCAGGCGTATAGGGCTTTCTTCAGCCATCGCAAAAACATGTATACAGGGCCCAAAGAGGACACTGTTGGCAACATGATCAGAAAACAGCAAACCATGCTGCCAGATTGCGGCAGTGCATACAAGCCAGTATTTGGCGGGTGCATGTCTCATCGCCCTGGCATCCTCAACTACATTTGGCGTTGGTGCATATACAACACGGTCATCTGCATCTCTGGGGCTACTGCATGCGCAAGCAGTCACCATGCTGGTGTACCGTACACCACACGTGACAATATTTTCAAGTACACTCAATATGCACCGGCAGTATGCTCCGGCTCATTCAAACAATGCTCGGTAACCAGCCAACATTCTAGCTTAGCCAGACGATCTCAATGTCACACTGAAACTGCACACCAACATCCCTCAGAGCAGCACCCACACAACATTCATAGCACTGTCAACAATGCACACAGCCACTGCGGTTCTTGAACTTGCCACAGCACTGCACTGCCACACAGTAGAGTGAGGCCACAGATTAGACTGATCCACCTACTCCAGACTGCAGCACATCAGAACTGGTGTCTCTCTGTCTCACCCAGTAACCCGCATACTAGGCATGATGAGAGCAGTGGGTATGCCCACATAACAGACAGCGGCCAAAACCCCCTGGCAACTCATGTCAGTGCTAATGGCATGTGACAGTCGTGCCATCTGCAGCAGCTGCTGCTAGCTGATATCTTTATTCCAGCAGAAAACAGACACGCATCTTGCCAAGGCACAATAAGCTTTGCGACGCTGTGCAGGCTGAAGAGCTCCAAAACAGTGTCGCCACCTCCACCCCAGCACGAAACTCACATGTTGTTTTCACAATAACATCCTACTCACCAAAAGCTGCAGTCCTACAATTGAGATAGCTGCACAGCTATGGAAACTCACACAACTTGATGCACTGGGATCGGGCGAGCCCATACTAGCATTCAAATCAGTGATCATCATCATCATCACACCATCTTAGTGATCATCATCACCATCAGACTGATCTGCACCCTGATCAGGTTCATTGCCATCACCATCATTGGTAGCCCATGGTAGGCCTTGCACGATATCTGAGTTGTCAGTATCTTCAAATGGGTCATACTGGTCATCGATGGCTTCGTTGAGCTGCTCATGGACATTTGAAGCAGTGTCTGCAGGGGCCTGCAACAGCAGCAGCAACAACAACATGGTAAGTGCACACACCCGTTACTGCATGACATGCTAAGTTGTACTGCTGTGAGTTTCTGCCCACCGGCATCTGAAAACACAGCAGAGTAAGGCAGGCTCAATGGCATGGCAAGCTGCCGTTTTTGTTGTGCGGGCGTAACAAACCTGCAGACACTTGACCGATCTCTCAACCACTGATCACATAAGCAACATCTTGCAAAGATCTCAGCAGCGCAGTTTCTCAAGACTACTAACACACCACGTCGATCTGCCAATGGGGACCAGATATCCAAAACAAGCAGATGAAAGCAAGAGCAGAACTTGTGCAACCAATGATGGCGTCATTTATGACTGTTATTAACAGTCATCAAAAGAAGCCGTCATGTGGCTCACAGTGTTATCACAAGAGATATCTTCCGGAGTGATTCCTTTCAGCTCGATGCGCTCCAATCCAGTCAATTGTGTCAGCTGCCGGACATCATATGCTTTGAGTTTTTCACTTGAGCAGTTGGCCCAGAGTACCAACTCTTTCAGCTGCGTGCAAGCAGCTATGTCCTGTAGTGCATCTTCTGAGACATCGACATTGCGGAAATCCAACTTGGTGAGAGCTGTCAGCCTGCTCAGGGCAAATAGGCTCTGCACAAACAACCAATATGGCAGCAGTCATTGCCGTTATGGCATGCGCCCTCTTGTCTCTTTCTGTCCTGCCCTTGCAGCCTGCAAGTATATCATACTAGTATCATTAATACTGTACCAGCGAAACAGCATGCACGAGACACAGATGTATTGCGTCTGCTGGTTACAGGGTATGACACTGCAACTGTGAGATGTGACTGGCTGATTGTGCTGCAGGACTGACATGCTGCAGCACAGCCTATGGCCTGAGGCCCATGACTGCAACAATGAGCGAGCTTGCATCCTACAAAGTATACACTCCATATGCTGGTATGGTCACTGGCCAGCATTTCAATTGTAGATGCCAAGCAAAGTGCAAGATCCATGTACAAGTCCATGATCGCTCAGGTTGCTGTCCAAGACTGATAACAGATGCAGCCTACCTGCAGGTCAATCACATGCTGCTCATTCACTGCTTCTTCGGGGCCTTCAAACTCCTCTGGAATCTCCAGTTTTTCCAAGTTTGGACAACAAGCAGCTAACGCCTCAAAGCTGCCAATACTGCCCAACAAGTCAGCATCAGCAGTGAGGTTCCGCAGGGACCTAGGTGTTTCGTCAGCAAGGAATACGTACAACGCTGCTTCTGCTGCCCATGCACACCTCTTGAGTATCAAAGATGTCAGCTGAGTGCTGGCCAACAATGCGGAATACATCTCCACATCTGTAGGCTCGTGCATGAGGCTTTCGGATATCTCGAGATGCTGCAGTCGTGTGAGCAGCTGTAATGCCATCAGCAAATAATCTGCTGGGCTGTCTTCAAGATTGACTGCAATGCCGGATGAGTCTAGACTCTCAAGACTGAGCCAAGTCAAGCTGGTTAGGGTTGACAGAATCAGAGGGTCACAAGTTAAGCCACCGTGGATGTGCAGGTGCTGCAACTTTGCTAAGTCCATCAGTCCAGGTGTTGTCATTCTAGTTAGCACTGGCGGTTCATCCATGAGCAGACGTGTCAAGCAGGTTGGAAGACTGTTCAGTTCCACCCCTGCAAGCTTATCCATGTAAAGATGCAGCTCCCGCAGCTGCTGTAAGCTGCTGAGATTTGCAGCGTTCTGAGAGATAGCTGGAACGTGATGCTGATCTAAATGCCTGTCATAACTGTATGCGAACGTTAAGTGTGTCAACTGAGTTAGCTGGGGCAATGCTGCAGCGAGTTGAGGGGCCCAGGTGGTGATTGGGACCACAGAAGATGCCTGTGATGCTCTTACTGTGGCTGATCCTGATAAGTCGCTGTCGAACAGGTGCTTGACATGATCCAAGCTAAGGTGCTGTAGTCCCGTGAAGCTGCCAAGACCGCTGAGGTCGAGTATGGTCGAGTCAAGCTCTAACCTGCTGAGTGCTCTAAGCGCTGCAAGAGGCCTGACAGATGATGCTGACGTTGAAGCTACTGAAGCAGATGCTGCAGTTGCACTCAGTATAAGGTGACAACGAGGCAGCTTCAGCGATCTCAAGTGTCCTAGCTTGCTGCAAGGAAGCTGCAGCTCTGGTATTGCTCTGGCACGGCTGTCGTCCTTTGGGTCCACCTGGATGTTTGTGATCTCGCTGGCATATATGTTGCTGTTCAGCCATGCTGAAAGACTGTTTACACCACACCACAAGTCTATGTCTCTGCCGATTACGATATTGGTTGTTGCCAGATTCGCTGCTTGACGCCAATTCTGGTTTACTAAGGCGCAAGATGACAGCCGGTGTCTCTCCGAAACAAGCTGCAGCACCGCAGCAAGTGGGACAACTGGTAGATCCAGGGTGTCGCTGAAGCTGCGAGGAGCCTGTAAGACACGTGCAAAACACACATATATATTAAGTTTTTGACATGATGGTTTGCATGAAGGAGTACATCGCAAGGCAGCCAGCAAGCACGAGTGTATCCTTGCAGCATACAAGTGTGGGACTCCCAGCTCATCGATCAAGATGCCCACCTTTGCCATTGCTGAGATGACTGAGTAGCTGCAATTTCAAGCACGTGAGGGTTTGCTGACCGCAGCAATCGTGATAAAGAGGCTGCGAGGGTGCACGTTCCGGCACGTCAGATTGAGAGTTGTGAGAAGCAGGGCATCAAGTTAGCCTCGCAATTAGCATAGTTTTGTCTCCTTGTACCGACTACGCGGATGCTGGCTGCTTACCTGAAGCCCTAGTATCAATGACCAGCTGAGTCAGCAGAGCGATGAGCCTCTTCAAGAAGCTCAGTTGTACTTTGTACAAGCAAGCTCTAGCACATCTGGCATAGATTTTCGCCCATATTGTCGTCAGTTGTGCGAATTTCCAATATGGGACGGCAACGTGCCATGGCCAACGAGCTTCTCATGTATGCTGAGCAGCTACAACTTTAAAGTCGAAATGTTGCCCAACATTCAGTGACTTACCATCCTTGTCAGGCATGTATTCTGGAGTGACAGATTGCATCATGGAGGGGTGCCTCACATATCAAGACACAAGTCCTGGATCTACTAGCTGAGTACTTTGGTTTGCGACAGGGCCTGGCGTAAATCAACAAGGCTGATTACAGTGTAGAGGATGCAGAACTGATTGCTGCTGCTGCTGCTGCTAGCACTGCTGCTTCCAACGTACGCCTCTCAGCTTCTATACGTTGCATACAATCACGAATAGCTGACTCTGCTACTTGTGCTGTTGCTGCAAACCCCATATCTTCAAGAGGCTCAAGCCTTGGTAAGTGCACTTGTCACATCGGGCTGGAACCTGTCGCCGTGACAACTGCCAGTTAGTAACTGCCATGTAACTGTCACATCTAGGCAGAACGTATACAACTTCGTAGAGCAAGTTTGTACGAGGGCGTGTAATACTATTGCTGAGTAAGTCTGCTTCACCCAGACTGGCAGGTACTACCTGGTGGCACCACATGTTCCAGACCTATTTCTCACCGGTCAAGTTGAACTGTTCAACTGTCAGTTGAATGTTTCTAGTGATAGCATCTGCGAACTTCCAATGCTGTACAGTTTTTAACCTGCTGCAATCAACTCCCAACAGGATGGAACCCAGAACAAGGTACTGCAATGGTTCCACTGGCACGGCATGCCATCGGATGGGTTTTATACACCGTCGCATGTTCACTGAGGACACTGAAAGCATTCATGCATGCACATATGCTTCACAATTACGAAGTTAACAACTTCAACTTCTACAAGTTGGTAACTGCTGCTGAGCATACTTGGTCACCAAGTATACGGTACCTGACTGTACCCCTGTGTAGGGGTGATGTAACATCAGACCTCTACAGCTGGCTGCCGCAGGCGATGTGACAAGGGATGTCAACTGCAGCGACTAGAGGGTGTGCTTGTGATGCTTCTCGTGTCCCTGAACTCTACTAGTCAATGCAGGTTAGAGTACCTGTACAGCCAATGCTGAATGGTCACTCTAGTTGCTGCTACCTTCATCTCACGATCAAACTTCTCACCACTGTGACTTAGTGCGCGCATCTGCTGCTGAAACAGCAGTAGCAACCGTTGCTTCTGCCATTCACCCCTGAGCTTCTAACTACGAGAGATAAGCACAACCACTGACGTATAGCGACAACAATTGCTGGTACTGCTGCTTCTGCAACACCAGATGGCACCGAAAGTTTGACCTCATTGACCTTAACTGTGTGTTCTTTCAAACTGTTTCAGCGCACTGCGGAATGCCAACTGGAACACCTGGTGGACTCATGAAGGTGATGCCTCCTGCAGGCCCCTTTGCAGCCGTAGGTACACATCAGGCGTTGAGCCTGGAGTAGCCTGTACAGACAGTGACAGCATGCAGCTTGCCAAGCAGTGCACACTACCAGCATGTACTGCAGCTGATGTGGCTTTGTGGTGCCATGCATTGTGCGCTCGACTTGATTTATCTGTCCTTGAACAACCATGCATAAACTCCAAGATTTTGACTGCACTAGACAAGCTACTTCAATGTCGTGCTTCCGACTGGTTCCACTTGTATGGGACTGATATACACAAAGCAGCCCACAACAAGAACCATATGCAGACGGTCACCCTGCCAGAATGATTTTTATCATGCAACGCCGTTGCTGAGTCCTTGCCCCAACTCAAGTAGTACCTGGTACTTGAAATGATGGTATTCATCCTCGTAATCATGTATCATCGCCATCAGCTTGATGTATGTGAGCCCAGTCAGCTGTGTAAGGTGCATGAGGCCGTCAGCAGCAGTTACAGGGAGTTGAGGACGTATGTCCAGTCTCAAGTCTTGCAGCCCAGTGCAGGCAGCAATGTCCTGCAGTAATTTGTCATGGAGCCTGATGTCTTTGAATTCCAACTTGGTGAGAGCTGTGAGGTGCTTCAGCATGGAGTCCCTGGAATAGTACAACATTATGCGACAATGGCATGTAAGGCTTTCATGGCATCTTGTTCGCTGCCCAAAGCTACATCCAGGGCATTGACACATCAGGCAACTGGAGTGATGTCAGTAGGTATACTCAAGAAAGGTCCCAATGTAGCATGCTCCAACTTGAAGGTGAGATGTTCTGCTGTGGCGCAGCCTTATGATGAACCAGAGAGATGCAAGCATACCTGCCAGTCAATGTCACAGCTCCGAGCATGGCCCATGTATTTGTCACCCATCAGTTGCAGCTGCTGCAGCGCTGGACAGCAGGGAACAAACCTCTTGAAAGTACCAGGATTGCAGAATACATCTGCAGGAGCAGCCACTACTGCCAAGGCCTCACAAGCGCTGACCCCTCGGAAAACGTGCTGGAAGGCGCCATCTGATATGAAGCAACCAATGTACAGCAGCTCAGTGAGCTGATTGCTGGCTGTCAATGCTGAATACAACCCTGTGCTGCCTGCTGGAAGTTTGCGCTTTAGACTGCGGGACAGGTTGAGATGTTGCAATCCAGTCAACTGCTGCAGGGCAACCATCAGGTCTTCGAACTCTGTGAGGTCGTTGCTCATGCGATACATAGCTGAGTGGGAGCAGCGCTGCAGGCTGCAAGTAATGCTGAGCCATGTCAGTTGCGTCCAGTGAGATAGAAGTGCAGGGCTGAAGCTGTGAGCAGCAAAGAGCTGCAAGTGCTGCAGCTGCGTCAACTCTGTTAGCCTTGGCGTTGTTTCTGGGCAAAGATCCATGGGCTCCTGCATCTCCAGCCCAGTAAGGGAAGTTGGTAGCTGAGCTATATGTTGGCAGTTCAGGCCATCAATGTGCAGCCGCAGGTCCTGCAACTGATGCAAGCTGCCTAGACATGCAGCAAAGGATGCTGCTTCAACATCCTTGCAGCGCCACATGGAATCATATTTGAGGGTGAGCTGCCGCAGTTGGGTGAGGTGTGGCAATACTGCAGCCATCTGGGGTGGAAACGTAATTGTGTCCATCTGAGACGTGAAGGGGATCTCTTTTGCTGCAGCATCTGATTCTGTCACGTGTTCAACACGCCTGGAGTCCAGGTGCAGACTATGCAATGTTGTCCAGCTGGCTACAAAACAGCTGTTGGAATTTGGCATCACGTCACTGAGCTCGAGCTTCCTGAGTGATGTGAATGGTGAACTAGGCTGCAAGTGGGCTGCAGCTTCTTCTGCTGTTGTCGATACTCCAAGGTCTGTAATACTGCCTTCTGCTGAAGGCGCAGGCACAGCTTTGAGGTAACATAGGGACAGCTGCACACTTTTCAGATGCCCAAGGTTGGAGGTTGGGAACTTGAAAAGGGGCCTGGCATCAAGTTGCATGCTCGTTTTATGAAGATTCGTCTTCTGTACTGTGATGCTTTGTAGTGTGCTGCAGCCTGTGCTACTGAGCCGGCTGACAGACTGTTGAACAGCGCGCGCGCCATGCTGACAGACTGTTGAACAGCTGTGGGCTGCGTGCTTTGGTGTCAATAATGCTGACTGTGGCGTTGACTGCTTGACGCCACTTCCTGCATACCAAAGCGCAACAGCGCAGACGCTCTCCCTGTGCAACAAGCTGAAGAATCCCAGACAGCAGCTGATCTGGAAGACTCCAAGCAGGGCTCCAAGCGCAGCTGATGCCATCAGTATCCTGCAAGAACACTAGGTTGAGCGAGTATGTCTGCAACTGTAGCGTTATGGTCTAATCTACGCGATAGCAGGCTGCGGACACGTTGAGAGGTGTGCAGCACGCGTTGCAAGCAGGGCTGAGCACTGAACGAGGGGCATCAGAGTTACCACAGCGTACCTCAGCCATCGATACACCATGTGTTTCTGTATCTACCTCCATTGAACCAAAGATCGCTAGACTGCCTGCAGCAGCACGGAGTGCAAAGGCGCGCAAATCGTCACGCACGCCAAAAACACTCGTAAGAAGGCACAAACTGGCTGCTCAGACATACAATCTATCAAGCATCAAGTGAAAGTTTACCTCTGGGATCTTGGCAGGCTTAGCGTCACATTGCGCCGGAGACCGTCATAACTTATGACACTCATGATCATGACCGTCACGAAAAGTACATGTACCGCAGTGTACTGCTGAAGAAAGAGTTCTAAGAGTTGGTTGGTACTAGAACCGACCCTGTTCTGATTACTACACTCGACATGTCCGGCATATGATGTGTGGTACCTGGCACCTGTTTGCTATCGCAACAGGCTATGCAACAAATATCCTGCTGCAGGATTCCTGCATCAAGCTCTGAGACCACGATGACTGCTAGGTTGGACTTCGGTGGATGCTATCACTCAGGTACAGCAAGTCAGAAGTTGACCATCGAATGACGCTAAATATCTACTGACTCACTTGGCAAGGCGTAGACATCACACAGCCTGTATATAACTGCTGTGGCTGTTATAAACTAGTCTAGTAGTACTGTTACTGCCGCTGTCGCTGCTGCTGCTGCTGTCAATGCTGCTGTTACTGCCGGCTGCTGCTGGCACGCCAGCTAGACTACAACCTATCATGGTTGAACTCTGCTGCTACTGTCAGCTTTACTGCTGTGATCTGCTGATGCGACTGCTGGGGCAATGGCTGGTGATAGGCACTGCCAAGTTGTCAGCACCTAGGTTGTATATCAGGCAGCTACTTAGTGATTTAAATCTTCAACGCTCATCTGCAGCGCATGTCATAGATTCTAGGTATGCTTGATGTCAAGTCTCACAGGTGTGATAACAACACCGTGTTGTCAACAGTGCTCAGAAGACCGACCACCAGAATCAGCAGTCTGCAATCAAACCCACAACACAAAGAGAGAACCCAGTGTCAGATCCAGTATTCTACCCAGCTATAGCAGGTAGCGCTGCCGCACAGTGAGCTCAGACATGGTGAGGACTATGGTGGTGTCATAGTAGTATAACTTAGGATCACAAGCAACACTGTTCGGAATGGTGTTGCCTCTGACAGCCTGTGTGGGTGCTGGCTGGTTTCGTCCTCTCTGAAGGGACTCATCAGCAGCCTTGCAGATAGCTGGACCAGCCCAAGCACCCAGACTGGCTCGTGTGCAGGCATATACAGTTCCTGGCTGCTATCAAGCTCTGATCGCACACCATACCTTGATATGCTGATATCGCAATGCTTCAAGTGCAAGCTTCTACCACACTTACAACAAGCCTTACCTGCAGCCACATGTCCTCCTACACGTTGACAAGTGCAAACGTAGTCATAAAGGCGTTGACCACCACCAGAAGCTCTCCCCGGCCCTCTGCTTTGCAGAAGCACCTCCTTGCTGCCAGACACGACAGCAAGGTGGGGTTCACCACTGGCTAGACGAAGAGGAGCAGGATTGCGGACCTTGACCACCGACCTGAATGCTCCCCGGCTCTCAGCTTTGCAGGAGTAAACCTTGCTGCCGGACACGACAGCAAGGAGCGGGTCACACCACAGGTCTAGCGTATAAATAATGCGGACCTTGACCACCGTAAAATGACCACCCCGGCCTACTGCAGAGCAGAGGCACAGCCCTGTTGCCAGACGCGACAGCAGGGTGGGGATAGCCACTTGCATCTGAGGAGTTTGTTCTGCGCAGCTTGACCACCGCCAAGAAATCACCCCGGCCTACTGCTTTGCAAAGGCACACCACTGCTGCCAGACGCGACAACAGTGTGGGGCTTAGTCACAGGCAAAATTCATTATGGGATGAAGTTGTTCTGCGCAGCTTGACCACCGCCAGGAAATCACCCCGGCCTACTGCTTTGCAGAGGCACATCCCTGCTGCCAGACGCGACAACAGGGTGGGGCTTAGTCACTGGCGTTTGGAGTTGTAAACAGTATGCGGACCTCGACCACCGCCAGAAGATCACCCCAGCTCCTGTCTAGCAGGAGCATACACCTGCTGCCAGACACGACAGCAGGGTGGGGATCACCGCTGACTAGACGCTAAGCAAGTGTGAGGAAAACGCCTGGAGGGATGTCCCAGTTATTAGACACTTGTATCCGGGAGCGCTACTCTAGTGCTGGCCACAGGAAAGCACCTGCATCAAATGAAGCACGCCTTTGTTGGGCAGAGGCAGCAAAGATGCATGCAGCACCACATAACTACATATGGTTGTAATGAACCAACTTGTTGACGCGACTAGTCAATCAAGACTTGGATGTTTTCAGCTGGGCGGTGCTGACGCGAACAGGGAGGAAAGTCCTGACCAAGATGGGTGCGCTCCAAGCATACCACAACAGAGCAAGAGCTCCCACTGTATATAATGTAGCAGCCGGTTATGAAGGACACGTGACACTGTGGATCCAAAGCTCGAGTTTTCGCGGGCTGTGCTCCCTCCGCTGGCTGCTGCACAACAGCAGGCCCACCTTGGGTACTGAGACCAACTTCATTAACGAAAGAAGGTTGTTGCCTTGAGCATAAGGCACACCTTCCAGCAGACACTCCGCTACTTACAAAGTGTTGGCAACTGGGGTACGCTGAGGCGTGATACACACCCAGCGTTGTGACTTGGACTACACATGACCACTACTTGTTATTGAGCGAGGCTATATAAAGAGAGCAGGAGGAGGTTCCAGGGCTCGCAAGGTTACTAATCACCGGCTGTTTGGTATTCAACCAGTCGGCTCGCCCCAATCGTTTGCTGATTTTGAGACTTTTCTCGCTGAAAACCTGCTTGTGTAACAGCTTGCAGTGGCGCAGCGCGGTGTTGATGCGTGCATGGAGCTCAACCGCCTTGCAGCTTCCGAACTGATCGTGCCACAGTGAGCACTTGCACCTCCCAGCTAGACGCAACTTACAAAAAATTCACAGTACCCACATATGTCCTCAAGTTGTTATTTTAGATGGCTGAGGGCCAATATATGAGACAGATACTGCGAAGCAGCACCCAGGAAGATTTTTGACTACATCGATTTGACAGTGCTGTCTGCTGTGGGTCATTGTGGAATCAGCATGCTAAGCTGCAAAAGCACGTCTGTCTGAAGCAGCGAAAGACCCAGGAATCGACTGGTTACTATCGAAGACACCTGGCTGTCGTGAGTGGTGGGTTCAATGACTGCATGGCCTGACCTCGAAGTACTTTAACTAGTTGGTAAGATAAGAAACCAGTGTGGTCCACTGCACTTGTACATTTGAGGTTGTCACAGCATTCTTCTGAACACACGTGACGTATGTGCACTCTAATGAGCAGAACACCTGCATCTGCTGCTCTTGAAGCTGCCATACTGAAACATATCGAAGCGAAACCGGCCGCTGGCATCACTTGCTATTACCAATCCCACACAATCATCAGCAGCGGCTTGCAGCCTCCTCCCGACCTGCTGCGATCCTCCTCTCAGAACCATCAGGGTCTGCATGCTGGCCAGCTCAATGTGTTTGCTCCTGCATACAGCAGCACAGACACTGCCAACAGTTTTCCACCAGTCCAAGACACTTGTTGGAACGCACAGCAAAAATGGCAAGGCACCAATGACTTCACTATACCATAGTAATGTAGGCTTGACGCCTTTCACACAATAGCATGTTGCATCATGAGTCAGCTGCAACATACGAAAGATGCATGCTGATCATCAGCATGATGTCTCCACGCCTGTCCCAACAGCAGTGCTAGATGCAGGTACACAGCCTCAACGGACTCATGACAGCACTTCACTGACATTGCTGCTCTTGCTGCCATGGTGCTCTCCGATATGAAGGAGCAAACACCCACTATTTTTCTCTGCAGAACATCAACCCCTCATTGGCACCTTGTCAATCGTACCTGTGCATCTGTTAGTGCTCCTGTAATGATTGGTTTTCAAGGGTTCAACCAGCATCATGAAGTCCACAGCAGGATCCTGCCATATAATGCAATCGTTGCAGCAGCTGTCTATTGGTCTTGCAGCCAAGGAGGGAGAGGTGAGTTATTGCAGTAGGGGTGCACAGCAGCGAAGAGCTGAATTCCAAGCCACAGGAGATGTGCAAGTGCTGTAGCTGTGTCAACTGCATGAGTCCAGGTGCTGTCCACCTGTCACAGGACTGAGAACTGGAGCCTTGCTGATTTGTAGCAGTGTCAAGCTTACTGGCAGACGGATGTAATCGACTGCTGCCAGCGTGTCCATGTCCAAGCACAACTGCTGCAAGTGCTGTAAGCTGCTCAAGCATGCGGCATGGCGGCTGATCTCTGGGACACCATCCCACCAAGATCCTCTGAACTGAGTGTACTGAAGCTTCAAAGTCAGATGCGTCAGCTGAGGTAGTCGAGGCAGTGCTGGGGCTAACAGAGAGGCCCAGGCAGCGCCGCTTGCGCCAACATGACCGGCCGCTGCTTCTGCAGACAGACTTTCTGCTGCGGTGTGCTTCACATGATTTAAGCAAAGGTGCTGTAATCCTATACAGCTTGCAAGCGGACTGAGATCTAGCAGGGTATTGACAAGTTTGAGTCTGCTGAGTGCTGTTAGCCCTGCAGGAGGCCTAGCTGTTGATACCGAAGCTACTGCTGATGCTGCTGCAGCGACATTGTGTACCAACTGGCAATGGAGAAGCTTCAGGGTTCTCAACTGTACGAGCTTGCTGCTTGGCAGGTACAACGCTGGTGCCTGTGTATGGTTTCCTAGGATGGGCTCCACCTTGATGTCTGTGATTCTGCTGACATCTGCACTGCTGTTCAGCCATGCTGACAGGCTGCTTACACCCTGCACCAGCTCTACAGAATGGCCCAGCACAACGCTGGTTGTTGCCACGTTGGCTGCTTGACGCCACTTTCTGTTGACCAACGCGCAGGACCCCAGACGGTGACTCTGTGGAACAAGCTGAAGCACCCCAGCAAGCAGATCAACTGTGATGTCTTGGATGCTGCTGGCACTGCAATCAGCCTGCAGAAACACGTTGAGAGCAGACCTATGTTTTTTTATGAAGACGCCAGAAAGAAACACATCGTTACGCGAGTCGAGACTTTTTGATGGGACATCAGCGCACAGCTGCTGCCAGCATATCCATTTCCATCCATGGATGCGATATCCCAAGACCGTGACAGTGTGCACACAGCGCACCGTGGCCATGTTCACTTTGATTATGTATGTTGTATAAGTGAGTAGCTTTACAGTCTGAGCTGGGCGCTATGCTGAGTGCAACAGGCTGCGCAAGTGCACGGGGTGAGAGGTGTCTCGGATCACTGAGAGGAATAATGGTCCGACCGGCAAGTTTGCTTACACTATAACGGACAACGGGTGATAGAGACTGCATAGACAAGAAGATGCCGCAGCTGCTTATGCTTACAACCCTAGCATTGGTGACAGCTGAGTCAGCAGATCTGTATCTAGAGCTGAGTCTGTACACTGTGCACTGTATGGCATACCTAACAGGCCTCTGCCAATATGAAAGTAGACAACATGCAAACACCTGACAGGATGACGCAGAGTTGGAACGTTCACATCAACCCACCGGTGGAACTGGTGGCCTTGGCTCAAGACTGCAACTAGGCTGAAGCCAACACACAGGGGGCCCCACGCTATACCACGGCAATAAAGCGTATCAGCACACATAGCCCAATCTGTAAACCTTCTTACGGTTGAATAGCCCAGTCCAACGTAATAGTCATCAGTGTACATGCCCATCATGGGCATCATCATCATCATCAGATGAACTCAAGAAGCAGCTATGATCATCATCATCAGATGAATCTGTGATGTGAGTATACACCGTGTATCATTATCATCCACCACAGCATACTGATTATTGATGGTGGTGCCCAGCTGCTGATAAACAGCGGGAAGCATACCTGCCGGCGTCTGGGAACAGCAGACAAAGCAGCAACAGCGGCAGCAGCGGCGGCAATAACACACTCAGTGAGAGGCCTGCTGAGCAGACACAACTCATGATGCCACAGCAAAGACACTGTGATGCACTGAACAGTTCATGGTCCTTGTCGTGCTTAAGGTGTCTGGAAAGCACCTGCTTTGGACTACATGTCACGATTTTGCCTACTAAGCTGCCAGCAGAGACGTTTACACACCGCACACTAGTACTACAGTTGCAGCACATACACCGGCAAGTGACATCAAGCAGCACAACAACAGGATGCAGGAAAGGGCTAACCTCTCTCAGGCTGGGAAACTGGAAACTCAGACCCATCACTCACCTTGTTGCGAAGAGATATGCGTTGCGGAGAGAACCCATACAAGTCAATGCTTCTGAGTCCTGTCAACTGTGTAAGCAGCCTCGCGTCATCAATTGCAAGGCAATCATCCGGCGGTGCAGTATCCTGCCATGGGGCCACAAGGTCCAGCTCTATCAGATGAGTGCAGGCAGCGATGGCATGTACTGCTTCCACTGCCGGCCTGACGCTGTCAAGCGCCAGCTTGGTCAGAGCAGAGAGGCTGCTGAGCGCAGACAGGCTCTGCAAACACAAGTGCGCGCAGCAATAGTCATTATTCAGGCTGGCGATTGAGCAGGGTGCTGCTGGTTATGCATTTATTGTGACTACCAATGTGATCTGCAGAACATCGGACTGACAGGATCCATTCCTGATGAGCAACAAGGCTGTAATCGAGGTGCTAATGCAAATATGCAGGCACGGTACGATGGTTGCTACAACTACATAGTGTAGAGAGCAAATCATTCACGCACCAACAATAGAGTATGCAAATGCAACCATTGCAATGCGCCAAGTCAGGCTTACCTGAGTGTCCATGACATACTGACAGTACTCCTCATCAAACTGCATATCTTCCAGAATCAACAACTCTTGCAACTCTGGACAACACACAGCTAATGCTGCAAAGCTGCCATGGCTGGTAAACAAAGCAGCACTAGCTGTGAATGACACCAAGATATTGGGGTTATCACTAGCTGCAAACATGTGTGTAGCTGTGTCTTGGCTCTAGCAGTTGCTGCTGACATCGAGAGATACAAGTTGACTGCTAGCCAGAAGTGCTGAGTACAATCCTGGGTTGGCTGGTTCCGCAAATTGCCTCAGACTTCGACGCAACCCAAGGTGTCGGAGTTGTGTCAGCTGCTGCCATGCTGCTAAAAGATCATCTGCTGGGCCAGTGCCTGGAACATCTTCTCTGTCTGCGAGCGTGATAGCATAGAGGGAGAGATTGGTCAGGGTAGTAAGGGTGACCAGCAAGCAGAGGGCTGAACTCCAAGCTGAAGAAGACTTGTAGGTGCTGTAGCTGCGGAGACCCTGATGTAGAAGGTCAATCAGAACACCATATGCGCCCTGCACTTGTCCTTGCATGTTACAATGAGCGTGTCAGTGAAGCCTGATAAAGCTAGTGAGTACGACATAGGGTCAGTACAGTGACAGCTGAGTCAGCGGAGCCGTACAACTTCCGATCAAGGTACCTGGGAGCGTATGCAAGGAACACCCAATTCTCAGGGAAGAGCTTTCCATGCAGCCTGCAGGATGCTTGTGGAACAAACAGTGGCCCTAGCTGCCATGACTTCTTGCGCCTGCTGTACAGGTACAAGTTGGGTGGTGACCTCCGTACATGTGTCTGGGGCCTCCTGTTGCCCCTCACGAACCCCCGACAACTACTGCACCGACAGCACCATTGCACTTTGCTGACATCAAAACACACGGTCGTACCACCAGCTTGTACACCTGCAAACAAGGACATATATACTTGTATCGATGAACCACCATCATAAAAGCTCAATGGGTTGGCCTCATGTACTGTATGCAACACATCTGATCATGTACCTGTAGCGGCCGTAATACCAGCACCACCAATGTAACATCCTCCCTGCATGTGACATGATATGCATGTCACTGTGAAGGTACAGAGACAATCAGGCATAGACATGCATGACCAAGATGCTATTGGCCTTACATTGTGAGTACCATTGTCAGTGCTGCCAGCCTCACCTGAAGTCACTTCACAGTGGTAAGTTACCCGGGCCTGCTACACCACAGGCTCATAGTCAGTAAGCATCATGCCGTCTCCAGCCATTGCTTGATGTCACACCATGATATGCTGGTTTGCTGAAGAGATCACTCAGGTGATAAGCTGGCCTGTAATATATTTCGCTTGATAGCTATCCATAACTGTAAGTGCACGTCAGGTGTCAAAGTTGAAGCAGCCTGCACAAACAGCTACAGCGTTCTCAACAAAAAGGTAGCTGATGCAGTGTGCTGTTGGCATCAGGTGCTCGATGTTTGCAGGCGAGCTGATGCCTTACAATGGTTGCATGTTGATGCTTGATACAATCAAGCGAAGCTGCATATGACAAAGTGCATAGTATACATCCAGATGACCTCGAGGACCCATTCTTATCAAATCATATCAAACACACGTCAAACTTGCTTACCCTGCACTTCAACGTGAAGAAGTCAGGACTGTGATCATCCATCTCAATATTGAGCTTCAGCTGTGTGAGTCCAGTAAGCTGCGTGAGGTACATCATACCCGTGTAACTAATATGTGACTCATCGTAGTACAGATTTTCAACTGTTAACTCCCTTAGCTGAGAACAAGCAGCAACGTCTTGCAGTGCTGCATCTGTCAGGACAACACCCTTGAACGCCAGCTTGGTAAGAGCTGACAGGTGCTTCAGCCTGGAAAGCCCCTATACATGGAGATCAGGAAACCATGACATGACGCTACTGGAGTCATCTTGCACCGCATCACTCAATCCATGATGCTCAACAAACTATCACATCAGACAGTACAGGCCAAGGTGTCAGCTGTCCAGACGACATAACAATCCCCATATCTGCGGCCATAGTGAGGCAGTGTGGGCAACAGATGATATTACTGCAGATAAACTAACAGGGGAAGGTCTTTGTGAGTCGGGTGCCATCAGAAGAGTGCTCGATCGGGTCAACCTGCCGAATAGATCTGGAAGCCTACCTGCAAGTCTATCTCATAGACCTCCATCCAGCTGTTGCCAATAACCTTCAAGCGCTGCAATGCTGGGCAGCAGGTCACAAAGCTGTCGAAGCTGCCGTCTGCACTGAAGAGGTCCGCAGGCAGAGTTACAGCCTTTAGACTCTGACATGGACTGCTGCTGCGGAAGATGTGCTGGAAGGATCCAGGTGTGAAGCAGCATTCTTTGCATCTCAACTCGGTAAGGTGACTGCTGGCTGTCAGTGCTGAATACACTTCTGCGCTGTCAGTCGCAAGTGTTGCTGTGATGCTTTCAGCTAAGTCAAGGTGCTGCAACCCAGTCAACTGCCCGAGGGCTGTCATGAGCTCCCTTACTGCCGAGAAGATGTCTTGTGGGCTGCACAGCTCGGTGCTTGTAATGCTGAGATATGTCAAACGAGGCCAGGACGACAGGAGTGCAGGGCTGAAGCTGCAAGCTTCATGCAGCTGCAAGTGCTGCAGCTGTGTGAGCTGTGTCAACCCGGGCACTGTGACTGGGGTTAGCTCTAGAGGCTGGTCGAGCTGCAGGAGAGTAAGGCTGGTTGGTAGCTGAGACAGGTGTGCACCATTCAATCGATCACTAGACAGCCGTAGTTCCTGCAACTGATGCAGACTGCCAAGGCTTGCTGCTAAGGGCGAGGCTTCGCTCCTGGCAATCGGCATGTCACTGTAGTCGAGTGTAAGGTGCTTCAACTGCGTGAAGTGCGACAAAGCTGCAACAAGATGGGGTGGCAGGTCGATGACCCTGCAGGCGTATCTGCCCTCTTCTGCATCTTCAGCTGCTAGATGGTCCACGAAGGACAGGCGTAGGTACTGCAGTCCTGTCAATTTGGTAAGCTCAAATCTGTCAAAGTCCAGCAACACATGCCTGAGATCCAATCTGCTGAGCGCTGCAGGGGCTGCAAAAGGCTGGGGTGAGGTTGTGATACCTCCTGCTGCGGAAGCTGTATCGAGAGTTGATTGCGGCATCGCGACCTTGAGGTGACAATGAGACAGCGTCAAGCTATTTACCTGCCTCAACACGTAGATTGGGAGCCGTAAAACTGGCCTAGCACGGCCAAGGCTTGTATCTACTGTGACGCTCTGCAGTGTACTGGAACTGCTGTTGTTGCTCAGCCAGTCGGATAGACTGCAGAGAACCTGCTCGCTATTGGCCGTAATGTTGATTGTGCTAACTGTCATATTGGCTGCACGTCTCCAGTTTCTGCATACCAACGCGCATAAGCATAGGCGATCTCTTGGTTGAACAAGCAGAAGCACCCCAGCAAGCAACTCAGCTGGCAGGTCAGAAGCCCTACTGACGCTACATGTTTCCTGCAGAAACATCATACAGAGTCATCAGTCAAACGGTGAACATCTTCCATTGCGGCATGAGTCACAACAGGCACAAGAGGATGTTTCCATCACCACAGTCACACGAAAAGGTTTGGCACGCATGATGCAGAAGCCCACCTGTGCATCCATGTACCAGATCTGCAACTCGAGCGAACCTTACTTCTCGGCTGCAAGAGAACAGCAATGGCGCGCTGCAAGAGAACAGCAATGGCGCGCGGATTTGAACAACAAGAAGGCTTGCACTTGCAGTCCGGCTGGATGAAAGCGTTGCAACACGTCACAATCGACCAAAAAGCATACCCTTCCATTTTACATGTATATGTGCCTTTGATGCAACTGAATCCGAGAAGCCATAAGAACACCTCTGAGGTGTGACACAGCTGTCTCCAGCCGGTCCGGAATCCGGGGCCCCGAATCCTGGGCCCGGTTGCAACCTCAAGAGAAGTCCATCTGGCACAGTCAGCCTATGATACAACATTCCTGCTGAGACCTATGCCTTTCGAACTTTTAACAAAGAACGTATAAGGCAGAACAGCTCCGTGCCTACACTCAGATACAAAAGGTACTGAACCATGTTGGTGTACACCCACAGCAGTGAACA
The DNA here is from genome assembly GCA_029853055.1 of Scenedesmus sp. KT-U. Lineage (NCBI taxonomy): Eukaryota > Viridiplantae > Chlorophyta > Chlorophyceae > Sphaeropleales > Scenedesmaceae > Scenedesmus > Scenedesmus sp. KT-U. The sequence continues at coordinate 4,040 of JARWLF010000135.1, read as the reverse complement.
GCCCGAGCGCCCCACGGTTACATAGCAACGCGATGAGCCTGCAGCATTACCTCAACAGCTGCTAGCACCAATCCAGACAGGTCTCCGCTCAAGCAACAAAAGTCAACAACCCTCCATCAGTCAAAATCACTGCTGTAATCTGAACAGCAACCCCAGAAGCTTCCACCATCATTGTCATAGTCATACCATCCAGAAGAATCCTCGGAGATGTCTTCAGTTGCGATCTGTTCCGCAAGGACGCGCTGAAGCTGCAGGTACACATCAGGAGCTGCACCATCAACAGCCTATACAGTGGAACAACAGTGAAACACAGCAGGTGTTGATTGAGTGTCGCTTGCACTGTTCTCTCATCACACCCTGATCACTGCAATCAGAGTATCCTGATGTTGTAGCTCAGCATCACAACAGGCCACAATGCAAGCACAGGGTAGTATCATACAGTGCACAGCACACTGCTAAACAGTCGCCTTTCTACTGACACAAAAGTGCAACAGGGTGCCTGCATGATCCAGAAGATGCACCCAGTGCCTATCTCAGCATTCTCGCACCAGTATGGACGAGGTGGTGTAACATGCACTGACCTTTGCCTGCAGCGCTGGGTAGCTGGCAGAACATACCTTGTTCTTCAACTCGATGTCGTCCCACAACCAGCTAGCTTCCATGCGCAGACTTGTTAGCCCAGTTAGGTATGTCAGCTGCATCAGACTGTCAGCCATGACATGAGATTCTGAATCTGTCTGGGCATCTATCATTGCATGTCTCAGCTGGGTGAAGGCAGCTATGCCCCTGATCGCAGCATCGGGAAGAGTAACCAGGTCAAACATCAGCCATGTCAGGCCTGTAAGGCGGCTCAGTTGGGAGAAATCCTGCATACAGTGACGAATCGACAATGTCATCATGTTGAGTGTCACCCTCAGATCAACAGTTGCCCACTGTATGTGGTGTGAAGTGGTAGAGTTGATGTGCAGCAGAAAAATGAAGATGCACTGCATGAGACCTGAGGCCAGGTTGAGAGATTGCTTGCAGACATTATGCGGCCATGACTTCTACCTGAGCAGCAATACAATGCAGGTTGCTAGGCTCCCACCTTGCAACTTGCTCCAGTGTAGGGCACCTCTCCTGTGAAGGTCAGCTGGTGAAGCTCAGGGCAACAAGCGATCAAGCCTTGATAACCGCCAGAGCCGCCAAACAGATGTGCTGGAACTAACAGGCTGGTCATTGCCTTAGCTGGACCACCAGCAGGGAACATGTGTGTAGCTGCTCCATTGGTATACACACAGTTTGCAATGTTCAGCGCTGTAAGCTGGCTGCTAGCTGTCAATGCTGTGTACATGTCTGGGCTGGAGGGTTCTCCCATGAGACTCCCATCCAAGTCCAACTGCTGCAGAGCCTTTAGATTCTGCAGGGCGCTTAGCAGAGCCTCTACGTCTTCCACTGACTCACAATCGCCGTCAATGAGGACGAATGCTGTCAACTGAGTTAAGCTGTGCAATACAGCGGGGTCGAAGTCAGCATGTTGTAGAAGAGATGCTGTAGTTGTGTCAGCTGTGCTAACTGCGGCACAGAGCTTGGAGTCACCGCTGGAAGTCCATGCATCTCCAGGTGGGTTAGGCTGAGTGGCAACGCTGCCAGGTCTGCCAACTGCAGTCCCTGCAGACGCAGCTGTAGATGTTGCAGCTGCTGCAAACTGCTGAGGCAAGAATGCAGAGCACTCCCACCCTGCTTCTTCCTCTGCTGTGGTGGTGCTGCATGGGTGAGAGACAGGTATGTCAGCTGTGTAAGCTGTGGCAGAGCTGCAGACAGCTGGGCTGGCCAGACAATTCAAGAAAGACTCGATGCCGCCTGCTTGCTCTTCTCTCCAGCGATGTTTGCAGGACGATGGCTGACACGATCTAATTTCAGATGCTTCAGACCTGTGCAGCTGCCGAGCTTATTGAGGTCTAGTGTGGTGTTGTCCAGCTCCAATCTGCTGAGAGCTGAAAGTGCTGCAAATGAACTGACAGGAAGCATTACTGCTTTTACTGCTGCCCTCCTGGGTCTCCTTTCTGCAAATGCTGAGTTCACTGCAGGGGCTCCTTTCAAGTAACAGTTTGGAAGGACCAGAGCTCGAAGATTCCTTAGAGCATCAAACGGTAGCTCAACTACGGGCTTCACACTGCTGTACTGACCTAGCCTGGGTTTCACCTCTATGCTGTGTATGCAACCAATGTACTTGTTGCTGGCAAGCATGCTGACAGACTGTCAAGTCCTTTCGCCAGGTCTGCGTTGCTTACAACTGCATCTGTTGCCATGTTTGCTGCATGACGCCATTTGCTGCTTACCAGTGCGTGAGAACACAATCGATCTTTCTGTGGAACGTGCTGAAGCACCCCAGCAAACAGGTCGGTTGGGAGGTCCTGTGCACCGCAAGTGCTTGCTGACACCTGCAAAACATCGTGTTTTGATGGTCTCAACGGATCAATACTACTATGAATGTATCTTAGACCACAGGAAAGGCATATCCAGCTGCTGACACGCAGAACACTTTTCCCGCACAGAGGTTGTGTGCCTCACAAAACGCGCTCCGCATCAAGCTGTACACCTGAGACATTGTTATCGTATGTCTTGTTATGCCTGGAGTCAGCTGTGTCCAGGCTGGTGGGCTGCAATACAAGCTGATGTTGTTTGAACGCTGCTGTGACACACGCCTTTGCGTGTAGCGAGTAAGGTATGTGCGTGAGTCTGCACAAACATATAGTGTGAGGATTGGTTACCTGAACTTCACCAATAGCTGCCTGCTAGGGTCATTGATGCCAAATCGTCCGCCTCGGAAGCGGGAAGCCACAGTGCGGGTTGCCAAACACTGACTGCTTATCTTAGCAATTGACCCTAAGATCGTTAACATTGTATGTCAATTCAATCATGACTGTTTTACTGGCGGAACACACTGCGAACCATGATCAGTGTCCCGGACACTGGCAGTTGCTGCCGCAGGCAGCATCAGCGTATGAAGCCTTTGCCTGCGTTACCTGCGTTAATGTCCAGCTAGTAGGGGATGCAAAGCTCATCTTGCTGACATCGGAAGTATGATGGCTTGTACTTCACAGCAGGGTTCGAATCTCTGAAACTGCTGCATCTGCTACATCTGCTGCAACCCTACACTCACTGTTCTTTCATGCCTACTGCCAGAAGGTGAATCCACCTTCTCCTGAGTTGACTCCTGTCCAGACAATGATCTTACATCTGGGAGCTGCTGCTGCTGCTGCTGTCAGCATGGCTTCTGATATGCACATACTCTGCGACTGGTCTGTTTTTCTGAGAAGCTGCTGATAAGCAGACTAGCGAATGACTGCACTGCAAGCAAACTGCTAGTGACAAGAAGAAGGTGGGCTGATTGCAGCTGACAACACAGCTTTCGTGACAACTTACACGACTGCAGTGACAACTTGGATGTTTGCAGTCCACAGCCAGCTCCACTCAGCCAACATCTGATCAAGATGATCTGATATTATATGTTGGTAACACAATCAGCGGGACATCAAGCATCCAACAACGCTCAACAGAGTATCCGATACTCCCTAGCAGGCCATATCATCTGGCATCTTGCTGTAGTGGCACACCACAGTCGTAGTGTCCCTTAGTCGTAATCACTATCATAGTCTGTGTTGTAGTCCAACTGCCATAGGGTCCGTTCTTCGTTCTCATATCCAGAATCCTCTTCGGACAGAGGATCTCTAGCTCCCAACTCTTCTGCCAAGATGCATGCAAGCTCGGTGTGGACGTCAGGTGGGGAGCCCTCAGGGGCCTATAAAGAGCACAAGAAGATCAGAAGTTGAGTAAAGCAGGTTGTTTGTCTGCTGGCACTGCTACAGCACATGCAATTACGTGCAAATGACAGACTGCGGCACACGATGTTGACAGGTCAAGATAAGCAGCATCATGTAGTGTTTGAATGATCCACAGACAAGAGGGGAACATGTATGACCTGTGGCAACACTTGATGCGATACACCAGCAGTGCAACTTGAATACCTGACATGCTGTGCCTGCAGTAGAGAAGCA